>CANTUT010000311.1:0-90000 GCA_947687605.1 Reutealis trisperma
TATATATATATTATATGTATGTATGTATGTATGTATGTATGTATGTATGTATGTATGAATATGTATATATATAAACATACATATATGTATGTTTACATATATGTATGTTTATATATATACATATATATACATACATACATACATACATGCATACATGGATAGATAGATAGATAGATAGATAGATAGATACATATATATATATATATATATATATATATATATATATATATATATATATATATATATACATATATATACATATATATACATATATATACATATATATATATATATATATATATATATATATATATATATATATATATATATATATATATATATATATGTATGTATGTATGTATGTATCTATCTATCTATCTATGTATGCATGTTTGTATGTATATGTATATATATAAACATACATATATGTAATTTTACATGCTTACATATTTGTAAACATACATATATGTATGTTTATATATATACATATACATATACATACATACATACATACATACATTCATACACACCACACACACACACACACACACACACACACACACACACACACACACACACATATATATATATATATATGTATGTATGTATGTATGTATGTTTGTTTATATATATACATATATATACATACTTACATACATACATGCATACATACATGCATACATACATACATACATACATATATATATATATATATATATATATATATATATATACATATATGTATAAATACAAATATGTGTACATTTGTATATATATAAACATACATATATATATATGTTTACATATATGTATGTTTATATATATACATATGTATACATATTTGTATTTATACATATATGTATTTGTGCATATATATATATATATATATATATATATATATATATATATATATATATATATATATATATATTATGTATTATGAATATGATTTAGAATCTTGGTATATATATGTGATTATTCTTTATTGTTGGCCTTGTATATATACATATATACATATATACATATATATATATATATATATATATATATATATATATATATATTATATAATATATATATATATATGTATATATATATATATATATATATATATATATATATATATATATATATATATATATATATATATATATATATATATATATATATATGTATATATATATATATATATTATGTGTTATGAATATGATTTAGCATGTTGGTATATATATGTGATTATTCTGTATTGTTGACCTTGCATATGACTTGTGGATGTTGGATGGAATTGGGATGATACAGTGCCATTTAGGAATATGATTATCGTTGTGATGATGATAGATGCGCTGTGACTGGTGTACGACGGCTATTGGCTTGCTCATCTTCTATGCATTGCTGCCATTCAGGTCAGTCTTACTCAGATGGCCGCGACCTCTATATTGAATTGAGAGATAGTGTTGGTCTAAAAGATTCTGGATAGAGGGATTGGCTCCCTATATAGAGGATTAGCATGATACTATGGATTGTATTTTATCCTTATATGATTTCATTATTTATCTGTATGTTTGGCATAGTGCATTAGCATTTATGACCATTGGGTGGCATGTTATTGAAAGAATGGTGGAGCCAAATGCAGTCGAAGCAAGGTGGTGGAGTGGAATTTCAAACATTTTAAAATTTCACTTCACCCAATTTTGGTCCAAATATCCATTCAAGTAATCAATTAATTTGTATGTAAAACACATATGCATAGAAAGAAGAAAGAAAAGTAATCATATTACCTCTTGTAGGATCCTTCTTTCTTTAATAAAGAGCTTCCCAAATGTGAAGCCTCTAGATCATTCACACCTAGCTCATGTTCAGGTTTCCTCTTGATTTCTTTGGTGTTCTTGAATCACTCTCTTGGTTGCCCAATTTTGATTCAAGATTTTTCCTTAAAAACCTATAGGATGTTAAGGTTTCTCTTTGGTTTGTTTTAGACTAAATACATTTTTAATTTGCAAGCATTTATTCTTTTACAAAAACAAAGAAGAGAATTGAAGATCAAAAGAAAATTGAAGAAACATTTTCTTCATTTTTCTTTCTCTCTCTCAACTTTTCTCTCTAAAATGCTTCTAATGAAAAATGATGTTCACTCTACACTTAGAACATAAAACGTGAAGCTTTTATATCTTTTAGAAGACTTAACCATTAAGTCTTTGCACCAAAAGACCATTACACCCTTTTAGCTCATCATTAGGTGAAGGGACAAAGTTGAATTTTGCTTCTTCAAATGGTGAAATGACCATTTTATCCTTTAGGAGTAAAATGGACATTTCCATTAGCCAAAAGATATAATTATAATTTTAACCTTAGTAGACAATTCTCTAACTCCTAAACCCATCACATGGGCTCATGAAAAGTGAACCTAAATTGCCTCTTTTCCATATCACATATGGGCTTAGGCCACATCTCATGTGTTTAGGGTTTTTCACTAAGCTTAAAATTAAATCTTTGATTTAGTCCAAATCAATTTTCAATTTAATCTTTCTCATTTGCATCATATACAAATTAAGATTTAATTAGATAGAAACCTTCATAGATTAAATATCAGGACAAGCTAAAGTCTCTGTAAATTTAATTACATGTTTAATCATTTTACCACTCATTAATTAAGTAAACACTTTAATTAATTATTATGGTAAACCTTTTACACTTAGAAGGTAATCAATATTGGGTGTGTGACTTTTTAGGTTCATGTCTAATTAGCAATAGGAATGAGAAAACATTTTTCTCTATTAATGTGAAATCCCACTTCACACTTAGTCTCGTAAGTTGTGAGTGACAACTAGCATTCTATATCACGACTACCTAATTAAAAAAGAATGTTTATAGTTGATAACTTTAAACATCACATGGACCATTGATCATAAATTATCATGTGCTAGAATCCCTTCATTAAAGATCCCAATCTTGGCTAGGGTAATGATTTATTTCAAATCCTAATATGCCTCGATTCTATATCCTTATCTCGGTTCTAATTCTTGATGAGATTAGATTCTTACTAAAAACTCTTTCTAGTGAATCTGTCTGTCTTGGCCAGGAGCTTTAGTTATCAAGAATAACTAGATAGCATAGGATCTTAACCTTGTTTACTTGAGGTAATGAATTCTATCTTGGCGATCATTTATCTCCACATATAACAAATTAGGACTATCACATGTCATATATCCATACATGAATAGTATGTCTAAGTAAGCAGTAATAAATCCTAACCACCTATGTATGAGGCATAGTATCCCTCAAGTCAAAGGATTATATGCACTATTATGACCTAGATGATAAATAATTGACAACTAGTAAAACCCCATATTATTATCATCTAATGTCACAGTTTGACTATTCATCCTATGAATATCCATGTGTTTGTATCGACATCACATGTCAAGCAGCATGAGACTCACTACCTTTATAATCATTTGTATCATGTACTAATTATAGAAAACAAATAGAGGTGATGGTCTTCCGGAATTAATGATGCCTAGTCATTAATCCTATGACCATGAACATATTTACAATATTTGTACAAGAGTGATCTGTCTCCCCTATTCTCAACACTTGAGAATAGATTCTCTAACAAATACTTAAGGACTATATTCAATAATATGAAACTCTTTACACATTATGAATATATTATAGTTGTCATGACTCACCTTTTAAGCCATGGCAGTCCTAGGGCATGGGGAGACATAAGGTCACCTAAACCTGCAGAACCCACTTAACTTATAATCTCATTCAATTATCATATTATACCAAACCCCAACACCGTAACTTGATACCCTTTTCTTGTTACCCATTACTCATTTACCACTTCTTAACTAACTTATAAGACCATTCATAATCACAACTTGTAAGATTTCGAGGATTTCATTTCATATCAACAACTCAATGTACATTATTCATACATTTCATAATAAAAATACAACAATTTTTACAATACATGTAACCAGTAACATTCTAGTACTAAACCTCTGACTATCATGGAGCTCTAAATAGTGGTCTTTGAAAATCGAGAATCATGACACTTGTAATTTACCGAATGATTTCCAAGTGGAAGAATATGGCTTGGAATTCATCTTGTTGACTTATCGATCATGCCTGAGAAATTGAAACCACTAGAGAATGAGAAAAGACTCAATGAGAACATAATAATACAAAATACATACATATATACATAAATGCATGGTGAGTACAGGAATTAATAACAAGAAGGCTATTTATAGAAATGGAATAGTTTCAATCAATGTTATCATTAGGTTCAATTTCTCATTTAAGTTGGAAACAGTATTATTAGTAGAAATAACCCACTTGTGGAGCAGGATGCTACCCACATATATAAATTCAAGAGTAGCAGCCTAAGCTTTGCTCACTCATAAGTATCACATTACGTAAGACTAATCAAGTTTTACGGTTAGGTGTTCCCTCTAATAGAGGTTAGGTACTCTCGCCCTACCCGCAGGCTTTACCAAGTGCATAAGGTTTGGTGTCTTTCCTCATACCAAAAAGGGGATTTCTGCTTATCAATAGGCATTTAATAGGATAGTTCATGTAAGATTTATATCAAGGAATTCAATGAGCATGTTACGAATCCAGTGTGATAGGTTCAAAAATAATCGATTCTTATCAAGGAGCATCATATCAAATGATCCAATGTTCAATGAGCAATTCAAGTTTATCAATGAATCAAGAAGCATCATATCAAATGGTTTAATAGTCAATGAGCAGTTTGAGCTTATCAAGAAATTGGAATACTTTTAACAATTATGGTTTGAGCAATAAAGGTTCAAAGCATATAACACAAGACATATTATATTATTAAGTACTCACCTTGGACTCCTTTGCTCCTATTACACTTGACTCTTAAGACTAGTAGTGCTCTTCACACTTACGACAACATCCTTACCCTTGTCTTTAGACTCTACACATTTGAAATTCAATTGCACATCAATCACGATTAAAGTCAAGATATACTACACATATACCTATTACTAATCTTAACATTTTCCTTAGTCATTCTTTAAATGGCCAAAGCTATACATTGTAGGAAGGATAATTCCTTTCCTCAAAATCTCACATTTCAACTTTGAGTATAAACAATACAAACAAATTCTAATGTTCAATAGAATCAATTCTACTTCTACCATTAAATTCCATAAATAAATCTAGTTCATTAATTTTAGGGAAAGTCACTTCTATCAATTGGATTTAAAAACTAACATTATACAAATCATCTAATTCCATTCTTAAGCTTGATTTTCCCTTTACTTTTATAAATTCAAATTCAATACTTAAAATCCCTAATATTTCCATAAACCTAGAAATTTGGGGAAGCTATTAACTCTCTATCAAATCTTCAAATTAATCATAGAACCATGTAATTAGCATAACATAAAACCCATATAATCATTCAATTGTCAATATCTAGCACAAAAAGTTTAAGTTCCCTTAAGATGTTCAAATCTTAACCCAAGCTTCCAAGGTTCACTTTAACACTTCTAATTCATTATTCTTCATTTAAAGCACCCATAGATGTAATCAATCATAATTTAGAATATTTCTATGGCTATTCACTAACATGGCCGAATTCCCATATAAGGTGCACAAAAGATTTCTCAAGCAACCTAGTCACCAAAATCAACTTTAAAACATAAAAAGAAAAGATAGACATAATTCATCACCTTGATTAGCTTTGGTTTTCCAAAGTTCTTATTACAAGAGAGATAGAGAAAATTGTAGAGAGGGTGGAGGATTTTGTGTAGAGAAAGTAGCTAAAGTGAATTTTAATTTTGCTTATATATATATATATTAAGTTGGACGGTGAGGATTTATTAAACTAAATCCAATGGTTAGCATTTGATCAAGATGGATAATTATGATTACTCAAGATGGATGGTTAAGATTAATCAATATCGATGGCTATGATTGCTTCTACAAAGGTGATGATTATTAATAGGTGGTGAGGTGTCCCAAGGAAGGATCTAGAATTACATGCAGAAGGATGAGAGTTTCACTTGGTTTGGGTTTGATTTAATCAACTTTGGTGGCAAGCTAATCACATGCCTATAATTCATTCTCTATAACATCATTTACCTTTTTATTTTACCCAATCACCTTGGCTCATAAGCTCTACATAATCTGTAATTCTTTGGCTTACTGGTCAACTTGCCATAGGTGGAACCTCAGTTGTGTCCCCACTTGTGTGAAGCTACTGGATACAATTCCAATCTACCCTTATCACACGACTGGAATCCCAGTCGTGTGGCCACCCGTGGCCAGAGTCCTTCTTCTCTAACAATTATACTACTTGTCTTGGATATCCCAATTATTGACACTCTAATTTAGATAGCACTCTAATTGATAATACAACAATGCCAACCAGTTTTCTTTCATTATTCCTTTGACATTATTCAAGTATGTCCTCTTATAACCCATTGAGTCCAACTATGTTGAATTTTGCTATACCCTTTGTAACTTTGATTGCTATCAAACTTTTATATCATTATCCTTATCTCCCAATATCTAAAGAGGTGTTGAAATCCTATCACTAACACTTTAAATTCATATCTTAATTAATTTATTAGCATTCACATTAAATTCAACTCAATTTAACTCTCATTTATCATAAGATATTAATCAAAATCGATTACATTTTCACTTATAATCACGTCATTCACTTATTCTTCACTCCTTTTGATACTTTTATGGTTCTTAAGGCCCTAAATGGCATCGTATATAGATGCCGTAATGTCATTGCTACTATTAAGAAACCTCAGGTATTACAATAGTGCCATTGAGAATTAATATTTACTATTACATAACTATTATATGGCTCCTGGGGCACATATTGCTATTAGTTATATTAGAGACTATATAGCTCATTGAGTCGAATAGTCATTCATGTTCAAATTATTTTTCCCAGGTTGAGGATTGAGCTAGTGAAGATATTTCAAATTGAGTTATGTTGCCTTTCATTATTTGATAGTGGTGTGTAAATTAATATTCAGTTATGTAATTAAATTAAAATTGTATTGTATTACAAATACTAGAACTCCATATTATTAACCCTGTTATATGTTATTCTATATTATTAGTCAGTTGTTTAGTATCTCTTGGGCTAATTGAATTGTATGTTAAGCAAGAACCTTGTGATTATATGATTGATATAATTGCCATATGTGGTATTGTTTATGATTTGATGTGATATTGGCCAATTCTGCTTAAGTGTGGGCCTATAGCCTTATTTTGTGATAGTTACAACTGTCACTTGTTAGTTTTGTCATTTTATGAGTTAGCAGTCTTACTATGAGCACTTGTAGCCATTTGCATCACCCGTGTCCTAGTACTAGTCATGTGCTCTTAGGTTTAGGTAATTAAAATGAAATTAAAATAACATAAAGGATATGTTTACCTTGATATGTTGAATTTAATATGAAAAGGAATCAACTCATTTGGTTAGTATAACATGAAAAATGTCAGAAATATCATTATAAGGTCAAACTTGGTTGATGAACAACATGTGAAAGTGTATTGATTTAGTGTCACTTTATGTAATCAAAGGAACTTTTTAAGTATAGGATAAAAGATGAATATATTGAATCTTGATACCCTAACATAATATGAACTATTATATAAGTGTATATATATTGAATTTGAAATCATATTGAAGATTGGAAATTATATGATTTAATCTTTAATTAAATAATATGAGTTAAATTGTGAAAATTGAAAAGGAAAGAAATCGAATTCTTTTATAGGCCATTCGGCCTATTCATGAATGTGAGTGTTGAAAGTATTATAAAATGTATAAAGTGTATGTACAAAATGTATAAATGAAACTAGGAAGAATTCTTGGAAGATAATTAACATTAAGAGTAGTAAGGGTATTAGTAGGAGTAAGGTATATTTCAACTGAGTAATGGCATTAGATATTAATCAATTTGAATTTAAATTATGTGAATGTACAATCTAAGGATAAAGGTAAGGATATTATTCAAGGTATCAAGGAGCCTCACTTTAACTTATGTTAAATACTAATTACGAGCTAAGGAATTCAAGGTAAGTACTTAATATCATAATACGACTTGTGCCATAATTATGATCAATCATTGTTCTACTAATTTTCTGTTGAATCGTATCACATTTCTATATTAAGCATGAATTATCTTATTGATCATTGAGCCATTGAATATATTATTTTCTTATGGCATTCAGCCAAATGAGACCACTTCATACTGAATTGACAATGTGAACATCAATGGCTGTACATTGTTATTTGCTTCATTGAATTCCTTTGGGATTATACTTAGCTCATTCTATTGACATTATAATGAAGCAGAAATTTCTGTATGATGTGGGATAATACATAAGATCTTGTGCACTTGGTATAAGTCTACAAGTAGGGTGATAGTATCCAACCTCTGCTAGGGGGCATACCTAGCTATAAGATGTAACAACCCACATCTATCCTAGGAGTTTCATTGACAAATTATTTGAATTTAGGCTTATTGTGACAAAATATGTGACTATATGAAAATTCATGTGTGACGTGATTTATGAGTTTGGAGCATGTTAAATTAATTTTAATATGCCTAATATGAATTATTATTGTGAAATAAATGATTTGAATAAAATGTATTAGCATGAAATAATTTATTTTTCGTAAAATGAATTTTCATGTAAAAAGGCGATTTTTAAGCATAAAATAATTTTATGAGTATTGTTAAAATATTTTTAAATAAATGTTTTCGGAAAAATTTTAATGAAAATAATAAGAAAAATATTTTATTTTTAATTACCTATAATCAGTCCTAAATTAATTAAAAAGCCCAAATACCCAAAAGCCCACTACACTAAAACACTCCTAACCTAGCTCATTAAGGGCAAACTTGGAAATTGCACCCCAAACCCTAATATATAATGAAAATTTCAGCCAGCACTCTCATTCTAGCAGCCATCACTCCATTTTTCTGTATCTTGATAGAAAAATTCTCTCAAAATATTTCTCTCTACTGAAATTCATAAAAAAATCCTTCAAACTTGCGATTTCGCGACCGTTTCATAAGTTTTTCTTTTCCTTTCAATATGCTATTTGACTTTTATGAAACTAATCTTGGAAAAATTATTTTGAACTTAATATTTACTAATTTTTACTGATAAAATTTGGGATAGGTTATTTCTTGAGGGAAAAATTAATTTTTCCACCGAAAATACCAACCTCTTTATGCGATTTCTCCAAAGGTGAATCCTGTAACTCAAAATTGAAATTTTTATACATAGACCATATCAAGAGGGGCAATTCCTACATGAATGATTTCTAAACTGATTTTTGATGTGTTTTGATGAAAAATATTGGATTAAATTATATTTTTGCATATTTCTGCGATGACCAAAAAGTTTCAGAAAATAAAAGAATTCAAGGTTTTTGTGCTAGAACTTATAAGTTCAAAAATTGTATGATTTCTTGAACATGTGGCTGCTGATTTGTGTATGGATGGATTCTAAATTGATATTTGTTTTGTTTAGATGAAAAATAATGATTTAAATCATGTGTTTATATATTATTGTAATGATCGGAAAGCGCGGAAAGTGCAAAAACGCATGATTTTCACCTTAAGCCTTGAAACTTAGAATTTTCTTACATAATTATTATCTGTGGCTATCAAATCATGCATGAAGATGTTCTAAACTAATATCTACTATGATTGAATGAAAAATAATAGTTTAAATAACCTGTTTACATATTTATAAAATGACCGAAAAATACCAAAAATAAGAAAACTCATGGTTTTGTACCTTATAACCGAAAAGTTGAATTTTCATGTCTGAGAAATACCATGTATGGCCGATTCATGTGAATTAAAATTCTAAAATAATTTTTGTTGTGTTTACATTAAAAATCTTGGTTCAAATCATGTTTTTAAATACTATTGAAATAGACAAAAAGAAAGAAAAAAAAGAAAAATTTAGTTTTCCTTTTGATGATGCATTCGGCCTACATTAATATTTTTATTCCAATGTCTATAATTTTTGTGTAATATATTTTGATGATTATTAACATGTATGTATGTGTAATAAATGATAAAATTGCATGTTAGTTGAAGGTATGACCCTAGACAAGCTTAAAGGCATTTTGGTATACTTAAGGTATCTTAATCTTATATTGTGATTAGAATATAAATGTGATTAGGAAAAATGGAACTAGATGTTATGATGACTTGATAATGAATACATGGTTTTGAGTTGATGAAGTGACAATTGAATAAAAGGATCATAAGAGTTAAGCATGACACTTGAAAGGTTAATTGTTAAGTTAACATGTATGGAAGTGTAAAGTGTACTAAGATGATTGTTAAAGTGAATTGATATTAAGATAATGATATTATGGACTTTAGAAAAGTATAGACATAATTGTAATGTGTTTACATGTGAGCCTATAAGGCCTAAGTATGCAAGACTTTCAAAGTCAAAGTGTTATGTGCAAGTGATGAATACACCTATATGTGAACTCTAAGTGTATGTATATGCCATATGTGTGATGTGATGTAAAATGGTATGAATTTAGTGTTATTTCAGGTGCATTTTAGTTGCTTTTTAGGTATATGTTTAGTATATTTTAATGCATTTTGTGTGTATTTCCTTAATATTTATTCTACTAACATTTTCTCAAAGATTTCTCCTTAACTTGATGGTTTTGAGAGTATTTTATAAAGTTTTAATAGGTTAAGGGAAGAATTGGAGGTTCCTAGAAGAGCCAAGTATAAAAAGAGAAAGCAAAGTTTGAAAAGTACTAGTACCAAGTCGACACCCTTCAACTCAATTGGTGTCGAGTCGGCACCAATGGCTACTGTGCTGAGTTGTTGAAAGGAGGATGAGTTGGCGCCGAGTCGGCACACACCAAAAGATAGGATCCTTCATGAATAGTCTACAATGTTTTAGTCATAACTTCCTCTACACAACTTGGATTGAAATGATTTAAGAGGCTATGGAAAGCTGAAAAAGAGGTCTACAACTTTTATGAAGACCTTGAAGTCTAATTTTGCTATATGAATTAACCAAAATGCCCTTGAAGTTTCTAAAGCAGTTATTAGGTGACTTTTCACAAAGTGTTGCATTTCTTTATGAAATGTTATGACTTTTAACTGTTCAAAGCCTTTAAATAGTTGAAGTTTCTTCTATAAAAGGGAGGTAGAAAATCTAGAAAATCAGAATATCAGTAGAGAGTATTGTATTAAGAAGAAAGAGGGAGATCTTACAAATTTTAGCACTTTCAAGTACAACACTTTGGGAAACTATTCTTGTATCCAGGCTTCTAATCTTGAGAAGGGCTAGTAAAAGATTTCTATAACTTTTTCTTTGCTTAATCTATTTTATTTCTTTGATGATTGAATGTTTAACTTTCTTTTTATAAAATATCTAATAATGCATCAAGGCTAAAGTACTTGTGGTTAGGATTGCAATGCAAATTTAGTCTATGAACTTCATTTTGATATTTTTTTAATGAATGATTGATTTGGCTTCAATTAAGTTCTTAATAGTTGTTATATATGCTTGATCACCATATGTAATATGTTAGTTAAGAATTTGCAATGAGAATTGGAATTCTTAATGGAAAAGTAATTGACGTCACTTAAGTTAAAAGATTAACTAGAATACTTCTAAAGGGGTAAAAAGAATTAACATTGAACTTCATGGTTTTTGTTTATATTTACATTGACATGAGAGTGCATGAAAGTCTATTAAAAAATACCTTTAATTGACTTAGAGATAAGCTTTTAAAAATTTCAGGTTAATTCTCCAATCAACTCATTCATAATCTTATTTTATATACATGTTAGAAGTTCATTGATTTAAATTTAATTTGTAATTCTAACCTGTTTAATAACTTTGAATTATTTAGAATTTAGTGATTTGTAGTTAAATTAGTAGTTAATTAGTTACTCAAACTCCAATTATTCTTTGCCTATTCATCTTATTATTTGTTCAGTTAATAATAAATTCATCATTTTTCCCAGTGTTCGACCCCTTACTCATCCTATATTTAGTCATAAGGGCTAGGGTATAATAATTTGCTCACATCAAATTTGGCGCCGTTGCTGGGGAATTTGATAAGAATTTGTATTAACTTAGGATAAAGAAAGGTTGTTTTAGGCTTTAACTTAGGATATTAATTATTTTTTTTTATTTTTTTATGAGACGTACTCGTAGTTCCACTAGTATTTTATCTTACGATCCTGAAATTGAACGATCTTTTCATTTATTACACAGGAATCAAAATTTACAAAAAGTAGAACAAAATAGACGAATAGAGATGGCCGAAAGGAGAACTTTGGTAGACTTTGCTATGCCCGATGTTTTTGAAAATTCAGGAGGCATAGTGGCACTAACCATTGCTAACAACAGTTTTGAAATCAAGCCTAGCATCATTCAAATGATACAAAACAATCAATTTGGAGGCTTACCTGGAGAGGATCCATATGCTTATATTCTTACTTTCCTCAATGTGTGTGCAACCTTCAAAATTAATAACATTCCAGATGATGCTATAAGGCTTAGATTGTTTCCTTTCTCCGTAAGAGATAAAGCACAAATATGGCTTTCTAGTTTGCCAACTAATTCCATCACAACATGGGATCAGTTGAAGCAAGCTTTTCTTCACAAATACTTCCCACCCCACAAGACAGCAAAACTTCGCAATGAAATTAGTACTTTCAAACAAGGCAAGGATGAGACACTCTATACGAGTTGGGAGAGATTCAAAGAACTCCAAAGACAATGTCCTCATCATGGGTTACCCAATTGGATGATTCCTCAAATTTTCTATAACGGGTTGACCGATGATGATAGGAACATTGTCAATGCAGCCTCAAGTGGAAAATGGATGAACAAAACAACCTTAGAAGTAATTACTCTATTGGAAGAACTTGCATCTCAAGGATATATGGGTGACGACACAACTTTGGCAAGAGGTAAGGGAATCCTTGAACTTGATAGTATCAATATTTTGAATGCTAAAGTTGATGCCTTGACAAAGCTAATAAGCAAAGCACAAATAAATTCGGTGGAGAAATCTACATCAACTTGTGAGTTATGTGGCGATCATCACTCATACCATGAATGCAACTTAAGGACCAATGAAGATGTAAATTACATGTAAGGAGGTTTTAACCAAAGGTATGGACCCAATCTAAACAATTACATTTTTCAATGGAAAAATCATCTTGGTTTTTCTTGGTCTAATCCATCATCTCAACTTAACCCCCCATTCAACCCAAACACTAAACCACAAAATCCACCCGATTTTCCTATGAAACTACCCCAATCTTCTTTAAATTCCCTTCCAGCAAAATCTAATTTAAAAACCCTTATAGAACAATTTATTGGACAATAAATTGCCATAAATAAACAAAATGAGGAGCAATTCAATTAACTCAACTCTAAAATTGACCAAATTGCTACTCATAACCGCATCCTTGAAACACAAATTGCTCAACAAGCATCTTCTACTTCCAAACCTATGGGAAAACTTCCTAGCCAACCAGAATTTGCTGCAAAAGAATCTTGTCAAGCAATTACTTTAAGGAGTGGAAAAGAGATTGGTGATTCATCTAATAACAAAGGTGAGAAGGAAATATCTAATGATAGTAAGGAGAATGTTGCTAAAAATGATTCTAATAGTAAGAAAAATGAAAAGGAAGATACTTTTAATTCTAGCAATGAACCTAACATTAATTTGAAGGAAATTCCCTTTCCCTAAAGATTTGTTAGACATAATTTAGATAAGCAATATGGTAAATTCCTTAATCATTTAAAAGAAATTACTGTTACTATACCTTTTATGGATGCTATTAGAGACATGCCAGCATGGGGTAAGTTTTTAAAAGATATCATAAACCATAAAAGCAAACTTAAGGACTGTGGTTTAGTTTCATTAGTTGAAGAGTCTAAGGCTATGTATTCTAAAGTCCCTCCCAAACTCAAAGACCCTGGTTGTTTTACCGTTCCTTATATAATTGGTGAATCACACTTTGATAAAGCTTTGTGTGATATTGGTGCTAGTGTGAGTCTTATGCCATATTCCATTTACAAGAAACTTAAATTAGGAGGTCTAAAACCCACCAATATATCTCTTTCCATGGCTGATAAATCAATTAAATATCCAATAGGTATACTAGAGAATGTTCCAGCTAAAATTGGAAAATTTGTAATTCCTGTGGATTTTATTGTATTAGACATGGAAGAGGATCCTGAAATCCCAATTCTTTTGGGAAGACCATTTTTGAGAACCACGGGAGTAGTAATTGATATGAAAAAGGGTAAGATCACTTTAGAGGTAAATGATGAAACTATGGTATTTGATGTATTTAGGATGATAAAGAATACACCAATAGAGACTATTAACATGGTTGAATTGGTTGACCCAATTGAAGAATGTGTTAATGAAGTTATATATAAATGCATTGGACAAGAACCTATGTTAACTTGTTTAACACAAGAGGAAAATGGTAATATAGAGTTAAATGCTTGTGTAAAACTCCTAGAAGCAACTCCTTATCTTAATTCGCATAGGGCTTCAAGGTTTGAACCATTGCAAAAAGAAGATGATGACAAGAATGAAAATCTTGTACTCAAACCTTTACCTTCCTCTCTAAGGTATGCATTTCTTGACTCTAATACTAATTTATCTTTTATTGTTAATTCTTTTTTACCAATTAAGAACGTTGAAGCATTGAGCAATGTTTTGTTGAATCATAAGGGTGCTATTGGTTATTCCATTAATGACTTGAAAGGTTTAAGCCCAAGTATATGCATGCATAGAATTTCTTTAGAAGATAATGTAAAACCTTCCATTGAAGGATAAATGAGGCTTACTCCTACACTTAAAGAAGTGGTAAGAAAAGAGGTAATTAAATTACTAGATAATGGAATCATATACTCTATTAGTGATAGCAAATGGGTTAGCCCTGTCCAAGTTGGCCCCAAAAAGGGTGGCTTGACGGTTGTTAAAAATGAATCAAATGATTTAGTGCCCACTAGAACTATCACGGGATGGTGTACGTGTATTGATTATAGAAAAATCAATAAAGCAACAAAGAAAGACCATTTTTCTTTACCTTTTATTGATCAAGTCCTTGAGAGATTAGCAAATTTCTCTTATTTTTGTTATCTTGATGGTTTAAGTGGTTTTTACCAAATACCTATTCATCCCAATGATCAATCAAAGACCACATTTACATGTCCATATGGTACATTTGCTTTTAGGCGAATGCCTTTTGGACTTTGTAATGCACCGGCCACATTTCAACGATGCATGTTTTTTATTTTTAGTGACCTAATTGATGATTGTGTAGAAGTTTTTATGGATGATTTTAGTGTTTATGGAACTAATTTTTCCAATTGTCTTGAGAATCTTTCCAAAGTGCTTGATAGGTGTAAAGAGCATGGACTAGTGCTAAATTGGGAGAAATGTCACTTTATGGTACAAGAAGGAATCGTCTTGGGTCATAAAGTATCAAATAAAGGCATAAAAGTTGATCAAGCCAAGATTGAGGTTATAGCCAAATTGCCTCCACCAAAATGTGTCAAAGATGTGAGGAGTTTTTAAGGACACGCAGGGTTCTATAGAAGGTTCATTCAAGACTTCTCAATGGTTGCCAAACCATTGTGCAATTTTTTAGCTAAGGAAGCATCTTTTGACTTTGATGAGGCATGTTTGGAAGCTTTTGACAAACTAAAAAAAGGCTCTTATAATGGCTCCAATTTTGCAACCACCTAATTGGGACTTGCCGTTCGAAATTATGTGTGATGCAAGCAACTTCGCTGTGGGGGATGTTTTGGGACAAAGGAAGGAAGGTAAACCTTGTGTGATCTATTATGCAAGCAAGCTCTTGGATGATGCCCAAGTCAACTATACCACAACGGAGAAAGAACTTCTTACCATTGTATATGCTTTTGAAAAATTTAGAGCATATCTTATTAGTCAAAAAGTGATTGTCTATTCAGATCATGCTGCTCTCAAATACCTTTTAAGTAAGAAAGATGCCAAGCCTCGGTTACTTAGATGGATTTTGATGCTTCAAGAATTTGATTGGGAAATTAGAGACAAAAAGGGTAGTGAGAATTTAGTTGTGGATCATTTGTCAAGAATCAATTTGGAAGATTTAAGGAAGCAAGATGATGGGGTGCTTATCAATGAAACATTTTCGGGTGAACAACTTCTCCAAATTGCCACAAAAGAGATTCCTTGGTTCACCGACATTGCTAATTATATTGTAAGTGGAATTTTACCCTATGACATGGATCCTAGAAAGAAAAAGAAGTTTTTACATCATGCCAAGTTCTATTATTGGGAAGAGCCACTCTTGTATAAAAGATGTGGTGACGAATTGATTAGAAGATGTGTTCCTCAAGATGAAGTTCAAGATATTTTGAAACATTGCCATTCCATGGAGGTTGGTGGACACTTTGGCGCATCTAGGATGGCATCTAAGGTACTTCAATGTGGTTTTTGGTGGCCTTCATTATTTAAAGATGCTAGAAATTTTGTTCTTGCATGTGATAGATGCCAAAGAACGGGAAACATTACTAAGAAATATGAAATGCCTATGAATGATATCTTAGAAGTAGAAATTTTTGATGTATGGGGTATAGACTTTATG
Source organism: Reutealis trisperma (assembly GCA_947687605.1). NCBI lineage: Eukaryota > Viridiplantae > Streptophyta > Magnoliopsida > Malpighiales > Euphorbiaceae > Reutealis > Reutealis trisperma. Next base: position 16,692 of record CANTUT010000311.1, read on the forward strand.
GGACCTTTTCCAAGGTCTCTTGGTAACAAATATATTCTTGTAATGGTAGATTATGTTTCCAAATGGGTGGAAGCAATTCCATCTATCACAAATGATGCCAAGGTAGTAAAGAAAATGCTTAGGAAGACTATATTCCCAAGGTTTGGTACTCCAAGGGCCCTAATTAGTGATGGGGGATCTCATTTTTTGTAACTACATAATTGAATCATTATTGAAAAAGTACGGGGTGACACATAAAATTGCAACTCCATATCACCCTCAAACTAGTGGTCAAGTAGAGGTTAGTAATAGAGAACTCAAGTGGATTTTGGAAAAAATGGTTTCTTCTTTAAGAAAAGATTGGGCATTAAAACTTGGTGATGCCTTATAGGCTTATAGGACAGCTTTCAAGACTCCCATTGGTTTACACCTTACTAATTGATTTATATGAAATCTTGTCATTTGCTAGTGGAATTACAACGTAAGGCTTATTGGGCAACAAAGGCTTTGAACTATGATTTCAAGAAAGTAGGACAAAAGAGGCTTCTTCAGTTGAATGAATTGGAAGAGTTAAGGATGAATGCTTATGAAAATGCTAAGATTTATAAGGATAGAACCAAGCAATGGCATGACAAGCATATTCATCATAAGGAGTTTTATGAAGGACAACTTGTTTTATTATACAATTCAAGGCTTAAACTCTTTCCCGGTAAGTTAAAATCAAGATGGTCGGGTCCTTTTAAAATCATCAAGGTTTATCCTCATGGTGCGGTTGACATTGAAAATTCAAAAGGGAAAATTTTTAAGGTCAATGGTCAGCGTTTGAAATCCTATATCGTTGGTGATCAAATGGGTAATGAAAATAGTTCACAATTAGAGGTTTGGGGACTACTTAGTGAACCTTCGGGTAAATATGATTATAAGGTAAAGTTTTCACCACCACCTAGTTCAAGCATTCCTATTGAATCCATCGAGCCATCGGGTTGGGGAGAAGAATGTGATGTTATCGACAATCAAGGAACAAAGGAGGTTCATACCCTACACCCCAATCTTAACTTGGAATTTAAGGTATGATCAAACTATAGATTTTAGATTTAGCAAGGTATGATACTTACACATTTAGTTTATTTTTATTTTATTGTATATATTTATCTTCATTATTTTTCTTTTGTTCATCTATAAAAAAAAAAAGGGGTAACACAAAAATTCATTGGTGCCGAGTCGGCACACTTTAACTCAGTTGATGCCGAGTTGGCACCAATACATACTGTGCCGAGTGGCACTCGGCAGTTGAACTCGTGTCGAGTCGGCACACATGGAACACGTCCCAAAAATTCAGATTTTGCATCTTTTCAATTGCTGGACCATTTGACTTCAATTTTGTTGTTTTTCAAACTCAAACATCACTATGAAAGAGCACATATTCCTTAGTATCTCTTGGGAAGGGACGTGAAGAGACTACACAACTTTATCTCTTTATAGTTAATTTTTATTTTGTTAAAATTCTGCATTCTTTTCTTTTCTTTTTCTTTCTATTTTTATTTTAACTCCTTCTTCATCTCTCTCTCTCTCACGTTTCTCTCTCACTTCACATCTTCTCCAAATTTTAGTTTTCTTCCCTCTTTCTTAACCAAAACCCATTCCCTTTACCTTTCAAAAATTACTTTACAAGATGGGTAGATAAAAAACAAATCCATCCTCATCTTTAAGGGGAAAGGAAGTTGCACAAGAGGGGGAAGAAGTTCTGGATATTGCACCACAATATAGAGCACCATTTCCAATTTTTCAAAAATGGGAAGGACAAAGGTATGAAAAATGTCTTAAAAGAAATGTTGTTGGTTCTAGGTTTCTTCCTCTTGATGTTGTTAGTAAAATGGGTTTTGATGAAATTCTCCAGAAATTTCTTAAACAAATAGGTCTTAAAACTTTGGTTTCTTTAGAAAAGGACACTTATGTGCAACTAACACAAGAATTTTACTGCACTTTGAAATTAAATGATAATGATCCTCATGTGTTAGACTTTCGTATGCTAGGAAACCCATATCAATTGACTTATAATTTCATGAAAAAAGTGTTTGGTTTTTCTAAGGATGGAATTTGTGAAATCCCTCATGATTGGCATGCTAGTGAATGTTGGAATGAATTAACTGATTTACCTCAATTTGATCCTAGGAAAGGCCATGCCATGTTCATTAAAGATCATAAATTGTGGCTTTTACATAAAATTCTTGCATGTATTGTGTTTGGTAAATTTGAAGGAAATAGAGTCTCTATCCAAGAAATTTATTTGATGTGGTGTATTAGCATGAAAAAGCAAATTTGTTGGACTTATTGGATTTTTAATAAGTTACTTGAATGTGCTAATAATAAAAGTGGTCCTTTGACTCATGGTTATATTATTACTTTTATTACTAATGCTCTTAAAATTTCACAAGCTTCTTTGGATTCCATGAGAGTGGTGAGTATGGTTCGCCTTACTAAATCTGCTTTCACAAAAGGTGAGGTTATTTATCCTAACTTTAATTTAAGACATGTAAAAGATAGGTCATGTTGGGTAGGAGTTGAGAAAAGCGAAGAGAGTAGTGAAGAGGGTGAACATGAAGATCAAGGTGATGAACAAAGTAATGAATAAGGTATTAATGTTGGTGGTACATCTACTACCGCTCCTATTGAAATTGGTGGAGGAAGTTCTCATGTGTCCCCCGACATGGCTATTTGGCAACAAATCCTTCAAAATCAATAAGCTATTGATACATAATTGGGACGCATGGATGCTAGGCAACAACAAATGGAGAGGCAACAATGAAGACTAGCTTACAAGATGGATCAATTTTTTGCTAGTAGTGGATATCAATTTGATTCTCCACCCCCTTCACCATAAGTGGATTGAAAGATAAGCATTTCTAACCTTTCCCTATTTTTCTTTAATATATGTTGCTAATTTTTCTATGTTTTCTTCTTTTTGGAACACATTGGGGGCAATCTGTACTCTAAGTGTGGGGGAGGTTATATCTTGTTTAGTTTTTTTGTTTACCCTATTTTATAAGTTTATAGGATTTAGTGTTCATAATTTATGCTATGATGCATCACCTCAAAATATTTTGAAATTTTTGAAGACTCCTTTTAATTTTATATGATATAGTTCTAGTTTGGTTTATTATAACATTAAGGGTTAGAAACATTTAAGAATTGATATATAATCAACTTCCCTTGCCTTAGTTAATTACATGAACTTCTTGTATAGGCTGGAGGGTGATTTGTTTGTCTTTATTTATATCTTGAGAAGTTTTTAATTAATTTGGACTAATGAATGCTTGCTTAAGTTTTAAGGGATTTTATTTTTTTAGTTTAGAGGAAATTTAAGTTAATACATACCTATGATTAGTCAATAAAGGATGAGGAATAAATAAAAATAAAATAATAAAAATAAAATAAAATGATATATAGGTTCAAAGTAAGTCGTGTACATTTGTGTTTGCTCCTCAATTGTATTTGTTTGGAAAGGAATTTATATATGAAATAATATCCATACATGGCGGAAGTGAATGAGTAAGTCATGCATGTTTGAGTATGCTCCTTAAATATGTTCGTTCGAAAATATTCACTTTTGTCATTTAAAAAAAAAAAAAAGAAGAAAGAAAGAAAAGAAAAGAGAGACAAATTTTCCAAAAATGCCTTGAGATTGATTATGGGTATATATGCTTTCCTTTTTCCTCAATTGTTTAAATAGTTCCCTTTTGACTTGAGTTTGGTAATCAATTGAATGAACTTGAAAAATTTTCCTTATAATCTTTGATAAACAATCACCTTATTGCTTATATTAGTTGTGTCAAACATTTTTCTTGTAGGCTTATGGAGTTGTTTTATAAAAACTCTTCTTCTTTGTTTCTTTTCTTTAAGGAGTAATGACCCTTATTAGTGCTTTAACATTTGAATAAGAAGGAGTAATTTTTATGATTATGTTTTTTCCTTTCAACTTATGAAATTGCTTGAAAATAAGCAAAGTCTAAGTGTGGGGGAGTTTTATGTGATGTAAAATGGTATGGATTTAGTGTTATTTCAGGTGCATTTTAGTTGCTTTTTAGGTATATGTTTAGTATATTTTAATGCATTTTGTGTGTATTTCCTTAATATTTATTCTACTAACATTTTCTCAAAGATTTCTCCTTAACCAGATGGCTTTGAGAGTATTTTATAAAGTTTTAATAGGTTAAGGGAAGAATTGGAGGTTCCTAGAAGAGCCAAGTATAAAAAGAGAAAGCAAAGTTTGAAAAGTACTAGTGCCGAGTCGGCACCCTTCAACTCAGTTGGTGCCGATTCGGCACCAATGGCTACTGTACTGAGTTGTTGAAAGGAGGATGAGTTGGTGCCGAGTCGGCACATACCAAAAGATAGGATCCTTCATGAACAGTCTGCAATGTTTTAGTCATAACTTCCTCTACACAACTCGGATTGAAACGATTCAAGAGAGAGATAGAAAATCTAGAAAATCAGAATACAAGTAGAGAGTATTGTATTAAGAAGAAAGAGAGAGATCTTACAAATTTTAGCACTTTCAAGTACAACACTTTGGGAAACTATTCTTGTAACAAGGCTTCTAATCTTGAGAAGGGCTGGTAAAAGATTTCTATAACTTTTTCTTTGCTTAATCTATTTTATTTCTTTGATGATTGAATGTTTAACTTTCTTTTTATAAAATATTTAACAATGCATCAAGGCTAAAGTACTTGTGGTTAGGATTGCAATGCAAATTTAGTCTATGAACTTCATTTTGATATTTTGTTAATGAATGATTGATTTGGCTTCAATTAAGTTCTTAATAGTTGTTATATATGCTTGATCACCATATGTAATATGTTAGTTAAGAATTTGCAATGAGAATTGGAATTCTTAATGGAAAAGTAATTGACGTCACTTAAGTTAAAAGATTAATTAGAATCTACTTCTAAAGGGGTAAAAAGAATTAACATTGAACTTCAAGGTTTTTGTTTACATTTACATTGATATGAGAGTGCATGTAAGTCTATTCAAAAATACCTTTAATTGACTTAGAGATAAGCTTTTAAAGATTTCAGGTTAATTCTCCAATCAACTCATTCATAATCTTATTTTATATACATGTTAGAAGTTTATTGATTTAAATTTAATTTGTAATTCTAACCTGTTTAATAACTTTGAATTATTTAGAATTTAGTGATTTGTAGTTAAATTAGTAGTTAATTAGTTACTCAAACTCCAATTATTCTTTGCCTATTCATCTTATTATTTGTTCGGTTAATAATAAATTCATCATTTTTCCCAGTGTTCGACCCCTTGCTCATCCTATATTTAGTCATAAGGGCTAGGGTATAATAATTTGCTCACATCAATGTGCATGGGATAGTTATGGCATAAGAGCATCATGAGTAAATAAATACTAAGTATTAAATTAAATATTATGTTAGAGTTTGAGGAGCTTTAGAAGTGCAAAGGGACTACGTATACTAGGAGCACAGGAACCCTAAGGTGAGTAAACGCCATGTTCATGTTATAAGTGTGAACAACATTATGTTATGTTATAAGAATGTGATACATTGTTATGTAAGCCTTTGCGATCTTTGAAACCCAAGTTCCTTTTATCCAAAAATTTAATTAAGTGATTTATTTGTAAAACTTGGGTTGCCAAAGGACATTTAGTCCAAAACTATTTTGTTTATCCAATGAGAATTTCTCGTGACTATCAACCTAACTTATTTTCTTTTTGGAACTACACTATTCTTATATCTTTTGTTCAAAACAATAAACTGTTATTACTATTAGGATATATGTTATTGATGGTTTAAATGTTATTGTTATATATGATTACCATTAGCTCTTGCTATGGTACCTTTAACCCTTTTTATGTAGAAATCCTCATACCAATGCTAGTAATCATCGGCTATGTGCTCCTCGTACCGATGTGAGTAATCATCAGCTATGTGTCACATCCCATCTTTAGAGATATGACGGTCCTAGAATATGGGGAGACATAAGGTCACCCACGCCTGTAGAACCCACTTACATATAAACAAATCATGCCTAGGATCTTACCAAACCTCTTACAATAACTTATTTTAAACATTTAGATGAATACCTTAAATTGCGGAAGTCTAAAATAAATCATTACATATAAAATCTCCATGAGGAAAATAATATATATGAATAAGTATCAATCAACATTCCCGAAGCATCTAATGACAAGACTTCATAAATTAGTATTACTGATAACTTGGACAAGGAATTCCCCAAGTGAAGTACAATGCTTGAGCCATCAACTTGCCTCCTCACATTTGCTCGCCTGGAACCATACAAGGAAAATGAGGGTGAGATAGATGATCTCAATGAGTAAACGATAAGGCACATACATATCCCATATTCCTTTGGAAATGAAACATATAACTTATACACATAGTTTATGATTTATAATTCATGAATTAGGTTGCAATTTAGCAAGGGTTCAATTTGGCAAGTTTGCAGAAATCACACTTATCACTTATAAAGAAAGAAGGCTATTGCTCTATCACTTGAACACTTTAAGGAGAGGTGGCCTAATACCGAATTCCAACTCCTATCACTTATAAGGCATGAAGCTGATCAGGCTCTACCGTTAGAACTGCCCCTTTCTAGCTGAGGTGGATACACTACCCCTATCCAACGAGTTAAGACCATGTGCACAGGTTTCGATGATTACCCGCATCGGCATAAGGATTCTGCATAAAGGGTTAAAGGTACCATAGCTAGAGCTAATGGTAATCACAATTATCAATATCATATAAGGCAACAATAACATGTATTTCAATAACAATAGTGTTTTAGCTTTCAAACAAAGATACAATGATAGTGTAGTTCTAGAAAGAAAATAAGTTAGGGTGTTAATCACAAGAAATTCTCATTAGATAAACAAAATAGTTTTGGACCAAATGTCCCTTGGCAACCCAATCTTGTCAAAGAAATCATATAATAATATTTAGAATAGAAAGAACTTGGGTTTCAATGATCACAAGGGCTCACATAACAATATATCACATTCTTATAACACAACATGATGTTGTTTACACTTATAACATAAATATGGCGTTTACTCACATTTGTAGAATGAATACGATGTTTACTCACCTTGGGGTTCGTTTGCTCCTAGTATATGTAGTCCCTTTGCACTTCTAAAGCTCCTCAAACTCTAACATAATATTTGATTTAATATTTAGTATTTATTTACTCATGATGCTCCTATCCCATAACTACCCTATGCACATATAGCATACATATACACTTAGAGTCCACACATAGGTGTACTCGTCACTTGCACATAATACGTTGATTTTGAAAGTCTTGCATACTTTGGCCTTATAGGCTCTCTTGATATCATATTACAATCACATTAATACCTTTTTAAGGTCATCACAATATTATTACCTCCATATCATTTCACTTTAACAATCATCTTAATACACTTTACACTCCCATACATGTCAACTTAACCATTAACCTTTCAAGTGTCATGCTTAACTCTTATGATCCTTTTTATTCAATTGTCACTTCATCTACTCAAAACCATGTATTTATTAGCGAGTCATCATAATATCTAGTTCCATATTTCCCAATCATATTTGTATTCCAATCACAATATAAGGTTCAAATACCTTAAGTATACCTTAAGTATACCAAAATGCATTTAAGCTTATCTAGGATCATACCTTCAACTAACATGCAATTTTATCATTTTTTATACATACATACATGTCAATAATCATCAAAACACATCACATAAAAATTATAATCATTGGGACAATAAGATTCATGTAGGCCGAATGCATCACCAAGGTAAAAACCAAATTCTTCTTCTTTTCGCACTTTCCGTCTATTTCAGAAACATGTAAAAACATAGTTTGAACTAATATTTTTCATGTAAACACAACAAAAATCATTTTAGAATTTAAATCCATATGAATCGGCCACACTTGGTGTTGTTTATACAAAAAAAATTCAACTTTTGAATTATAGAGCACAAAACCATGAGTTTTCTTATTTTTGGTATTTTTTGGTCATTTCAAAAATATGCAAACAGGTTGTTTAAACTATTATTTTTCATTCAATCATAGCAATTATCAGTTTAGAGCACATCCATACATGATTTGGCAGCCATAGATGGGATTTATACAAAAAAATTCCAAGTTTAAAGGCTCAGGTGAAAAATCATGAGTTTTCGCGCTTTCCGTATTTTTCATTCATTTTAGCGATAAACAGACACATGATTCAAATCATTATTTTTCATCTAAACAAAACAAATATCATATTAGAGTACTTCCTCATACAAATTGGTAGCTATATGTCCATTCAATAATAGAATTTTCCAACTTCCAAGTTCTAACACAAAAACCTTGAACTCCTTTGTTTTTCGAAACTTTCCGGTCATCACAGAAATATGCAGAAATATTATTTAATCCAATATTTTCCAACAAAACAATTCAAAAATCAGTTTAGAAATCAACAATACATAAATCGCCCCCCCTTGTGATGTTTGTGCATAAAAATTATGATTTTAAGTTATAGAATTCACCTTTGGAGAAATCTCGCGGAAAGAATCGTGTTTTCAGTAGAAAATAGATTTTCTCTCCCAAAAACTCACACAAACAGAATTAAATCTGTAAAAATCAGTAATCAATCAACTCAAAATAATTTTCTGATAATTTATTTTATAGAAATCAGTTTAGAAATTGAAAAAGAAGAAAAACTTACGATTATGATTAAAAAATCGCGAAACGGAAAAGTGTTTTCTTACTTCCAGTAGAGAGGAATATTTTGAGAGGATTTTTCTGCCAAGATACAGAAGAAATATGGGGATGGCTGCTGGAACTCTATTCTAGCCAAAATTTAGATTATATATTAGGGTTTGGGTGAAATTTCCACTAATACCCTTAATGAACTAGGTTGGGAGGATTTTTGTGTAGTAGGCTTTTGGGTATTTGGGATTTTATTTAAATTTTTGGGCTGAATAAAATTAAAATAAAAAGAATATTTTTCTTATTATTTCTATAACATTTCCCCCAAAAATATTTATTTTAAAATATTTAAAAATACTCATAAAATTATTTTATACTTAAAAATCGTCTTTTTACATGAAAATTCATTTTACGAAAAATAAATTATTTCATGCTAACGCATTTTATTCAAATCATTTATTTCACAATAATAATTCATATTAGAAATATTAAAATTAATTTAACATGTTCCAAACTCATAAATGACATCACACATGAATTTTCATATAGTTACACAATTTATCACAATAAGCCTAAATTCAAATAATTTGTCACTAAACCTTCCAGAGTTGATGTGGGTTGTTACACTATGTGCTCCTCGTACCGATGCAAATAATCATTGGCTATGTGATCTTCATATTAATGCAAGTAATTATCGGCTATGTGTTTGAGTGATTATGGCAATAGCCTTTACTCTGTGTGTTATGTGTTCGAGTGATCATGGTAATAGCCTTCACTCTATGTGTTATAAGTATGATTTCTGCAAACCTTTCTATATTGCAAACTATGAATCATGAACTATAAGTTATGAGCTATGAGATTTTTCTAAGGATATGTGTTATTGTACAATCCCTATTATTTACTCATTGAGATCATCTATCTCACCCTTTTCTCTTGTGTGGTTCTAGGTGAGCATTATGAGGAGGCAAGGTGATGGCTCAAGCATCCTACTTCACTTAGGGAATTGCTTGTCCAAGAAAATTAGTTTAATATGTTATGAAGAGTTATCCTTAGATGCTCCGGGAATATTTATTTTTAGATGTTTAGTTTGAAATGTTATCCTTCAAAGTTTTAATTGAATTCTAAATATTATTTGCTTATGGATTATGTTTAAAGTATATTTTAATTATGCTTCTGCAACTTAAGGCTTTTTTTTTTTTAAAAGGGGTTTATTTAAGTTAATGTAAGAGGTTTTGGTACGATCCTAGGCAGTATTTGTATAACTATAAGTGGGTTCTACAGACATGGGTGACCTTATGTCTTCCCATGTTCTAAGACTGTCATGTCTCCAAAGTTGGGATGTGACAAGGTGGTATCAGAGCCAGGTTTTAAAAGTCTAGTTTAGACTTGTCTATGTATTGGGTTAAATAAGTATAATCCTGGAGCGTAGGAATTTTTCCTATCATGTCACTTGCAGTTTATTGCTAGTATAGTTCTGCGGAATCCCAATAAGTTATAGTACTCTGTTGTTATTATTTGTTTGTATGCCTTATGATTCTTTTAACAGATGATAAAGAAGACTATCCCTGCTTGAGGGCCGCGACCTAGAGCACCATGTGTGGCATGCAAGAGGACATGGTGAGAGATGTTCGAGAAGGCTGTACCTATGATCCACTAGAAAAAGAAGACTCATGCGATGCGAATGATGTTAATTGATTGCTTAAAGATTTAGTATGCATTGATTTCTTTTATTGCCTATAACATGACTGACTTATATATGATAAGGAAATTCATGATGTTATAAGTTATATGGTACATGATTATGATACATGATACATGCCTTTATAGATGCTATGTGATATATGCTCTATGATGTATGCTATGTGATAAGTGGTATATGATATGTACCTTGTGATATGATTTGATAAGTGCTTATGTTGAATGCATGGTAAATGCGATAGTATGATAATGGGGTTAGATGGGTTAGAAGGGAGTTAGTACTAAATTCCGTATCGTGATAGCATAATGCCTCCTAAGAAGAAGGTCTGCACAGCTGCTCAACCTGTTAGGGCTTGTGAGAATGCGATATCAGACACTGCTATGAATACTGCCTCTGCCCCTGTGGCATCAAGAGAGAGATCTAATTCGGGAGCACTAACCATAGGCTATAGTGAGCAAGCATTCTCGCAAGAGGTGCAAGCTATGCACGAGGAAATGAGAGACTTGTGTAAGGAATTGGAAGAGTTGCGAGCTCAAAGGCGAGAAGTGCCGCCAACATAAGAAAGGAATGGAGTTCCACCTCCTGTTGTAGTGGCACCTACACAGAGGGAAAGGAAGTGGCTACCTGATGAAGGAATGACTATCTTAGAATTCAAGATGCTACAGCCACCTACCTTCTGTGGTGAGGAGGGTGATGACCCATATGAGTTCTTAGATGAGGTAGACAAGCTAGTCCATCAATTATCTTACTCGGATGCCCGAGTGATTGAGTTGGTAGGACTCTAACTCAAGAAGGAGGCTTGGTACTGGTATGAGAGAAATATTGAGGAACAATTATATGGACCTGACCGACCCACATGGGCAGAATTTAAGCAAGAGGTGATGGATCAATTCTTGCCTGAAGGCAAAAGGCAAGATAGAGCACTGCAGTTCGAGCAGCTAAAGCAAAGGCTTGGAATGTCAATATCGAAATATGCTAAGGAGTTTAATTAACTTAGCAGGTTTGCTGTTAACATCATTCCTACTGAAGCTAGCTGCATCAACCGCTTCTTAAGAGGGTTGATCACACCACTATTCAACTCATTGGCAGCAACTGAATTCTCAACCTTAGCTAAGCTGATAGATAAGGCCAAGATAATGAAAAAGAGATATAAAGCCAAGAGATGCGAGCATGTTGAACGTTAACAAAAGGGTAAGCATAAGGGCAAAGATCAAGGAGGCCAACATAAAGAAGGAGGAGGAGGTCCAGCAGAGGAATCTTCACCCAGGACTTGCGGCCATTATGGCAAGAAGCATTTTGGAGTTTGTCGAAAAGTCTCTGGTGCATGTCTTAAATGTGGATAGAAGGGTCACTTCATCAAGGACTACCTATGGATGAGAAATTTAGGAAATGTGACCTCGACATGTCCACCACTTGGACCATCTCAACCTCAAGAGCAAGGAGCCAAGGATAAGAGACACAATTGAGATTTCCTTTAATAGTAGGTAATTGTTAGACTAGTGGCATAGGACTTATATGACATGAATGATATTATATGACTAATTAGCTGGTTGGCTTGGGTTTAATCTTCTATTGCTTAAGAGATGATTAACTTTAAATATGATTGAGGAGCTCACTATCCTATAGGTCATGTGTTACATGATTAAGATACATCGTACATGCTATGATATGTGATACATGCTATGTGATATTTGTCCTGTGATGTGATATTATATAATGGGTGCTCATGTTAAAGGCATATTAAGTATGATAATTTCATAGTAGGGTTAAGCGAATTAGAAGGAGAACTAGACTAAGTATTGATCCAATTTAGATTAATGACTGATAGGTATAATGTTATGAAGTATGAAATGCTTATATGTAACAATGGGTTGAAATAAGAAATATAAGGAGTTATTAAATGATAATTGTGATTAAGGCCAAAAGAGGAGAATTGATAATTAGTAATGATTAGTAGGAGAATGAAACAAATCAGTTACATTATATATATATAAGTTTACAATATGAGGTAGGTGAAATATATGATTGAGGATTATGAGGTAGACATTGATGGATGGAAACTTCCTATGGAGTTGTTAGAACTTGGTGTCCTAGAATTCAATATGATCATAGTAATGGATTGGCTATATGAGTATGGAGCTTATTCTGACTATAGAGAAAAGCAAGTAGAATTTCGAACTAAGGATAGGGAGAGATTTGTGTATCAAGGAGATACTTGTGATTAAGGTCCACTAGCGTAATCATGGAATGAATAAGTATACTTAGGAAGCTGAGGAAGGGATACAGCAAAAGTATCCCTAATTTTCGAGAACATGGGAGTAAGTATTGAAATTTGAGGATGAATTTATTTTAGGAGACATAAAATGATAAGTATTCTTAGACTTGTAATGATGTTAAAAGGATAAGTATGATGCTACACAGTTTTGAAAATTTAAAAAGTTTTGAATATACCTGTAAGGGATTTGTGTCTTCTGGATGAGAAATGTTTAAAGGTGTTGATACTATAATGTTCAATTAAGGTTACTGGAAAAATTTTGGTAGTGATCCTTAGTATGGAAAGAATTTTTATTGAGATAACCTTGAATGGCATAGATTTGGAAAGATATAAGAGTTGCATAAAGATTTCATTTAAAGGCAATGGTATCTGAAGGTTTATTATTTTAATATGAATAATTTAAATGATTGGGAATGTGAAGTATAGCAAGATGTAAGTGAAAATCTAAAGTAAGATGATATTATGAGCTAAATGTATAAAAATTTTAAGGCATTAGGTAATTAAGTCATGATAATGATATATGTATTATACAGAAAGAGAATAAGTCTGAAATAGTTATAAAAAGTCTATTTGGGATTATAAATTTATAGAATGCAAGTTCGTTTGGGATATGATATATATAGGAATGTTTATTAAGTTTAAATATGTTAAATTAATGAATGATGGGAGTATAGAAATTGTAATGTTAGCAAGGTATTAAACATGAAAATATTTATTGAGGATATAATGGACTAAGTAATAATTATTAACATGGAAAGAGAATTATCGAATATTAATTGGAGTTATTAATTTGGAATTATTTGTTAGACTCTTATAGGACTAATGTGATAAATAATGAATGGAAGTGGTGATCAAGGTATTAGTATAGATGTTAATAATAATAGAGATATAAGAAAAAACAATGCTTGGAATTATATCTGATTGAAGGTGAAATTAAAGGTTCTATTACTTTTGTTTAAGGTTAAGGGGATACAAAATTATTAAGGATTAGTTTTAAAATTTGTTTTAACAAGAGATTAACATAGGTGTAGCTTAAGTTGAAAGTTTATTAATGCAATTATTTTTGATAGATTGCGAGTATGTGCCTTACTGTATTTGATAAGTTAATTGTAGTTAAATATTGGGTTTGAGAGGTGTAGTAAAAGTGTGGTGGAAAAGTTAAGCAGAGTGTATTGTGCTACTAGACTTGAAAATTCAAGGATGAATTTTTTTAAGGGGAAGAAAATGTAATAACCCACATCTACCCTCGGAGTTTTATTGACAAATTATCTAAATTTAGGCTTATTGTGACAAATTATGTGACTATATGAAAATTCATGTGTGACATGATTTATGAGTTTGGGGCATGTTAAATTAATTTTAATATACCTAATATAAATTATCATTATGAAATAAATGATTTGAATAAATGCATTAGCATGAAATAATTTATTTTTCGTAAAATGAATTTTCATATAAAAAGGCGATTTTTAAGCATCAAATAATTTTATGAGTATTTTTAAAATAATTTTAAATAAATGTTTTGGAGAAAATTTTAATGAAAATAATAATAAAAATATTTTATTTTAATTACCTATAATCAACCCTAAATTAATTAAAAAGCCCAAATACCCAAAAGCCCACTACACTAAAACACTCCTAACCTAGCTCATTAAGGGCAAACTTGGAAATTGCACCCCAAACCCTAATATATAATGAAAATTTCGGCCAGCACTCTCATTCCAGCAGCCATCACTCCATTTTTTTGTATCTTGATAGAAAAATCCTCTCAAAATATTTCTCCTTACAGAAATTCATAAAAAACATCCTTCAAACTTGCGATTTCGCGACTGTTTCGTAAGTTTTTCTTTTCCTTTCAATTTGCTATTTGATTTTTATGAAACTAATCTTGGAAAAATTATTTTGAATTAAATATTTATTGATTTTTACTGATAAAATTTGGGATAGGTTATTTCTTGAGAGAAAAATCAATTTTTCCACCGAAAGCACCAACCTCTCTACATGATTTCTCCAAAGGTGAATCCTGTAACTCAAAATTGAAATTTTTATGCATAGACCATATCAAAGGGGGTGACTCCTACATGAACGATTTCTAAACTGATTTTTGATGTATTTTGATGAAAAATATTGGATTAAATTATATTTCTGCATATTTCTACGATGACCGAAAAGTTTCAGAAAATAAAAGAATTCAAGGTTTTTATGCTAGAAATTAGAAGTTAGAAAATTGTATGATTTCTTGAACATGTGGCTACCAATTTGCATATGGATGGATTCTAAACTAATATTTGTTTTGTTTAGATGAAAAATAATGATTTAAATCATGTGTTTATATATTATTGTAATGATCGAAAAGCGCAGAAAGTGCAAAAACTCATGATTTTCACCCTAAGCTTTGAAACTTGGAATTTTCTTGCATAATTATTATTTGTGGCTATCAAATTATGCATGAAGATGTTCTTAACTGATATCTACTTTGATTGAATGAAAAATAATGGTTTAAACAACCTGTTTACATATTTATGAAATGATCAAAAAATACCAAAAACAAGAAAACTCATGGTTTTGTACCCAATAACCCAAAAGTTGAATTTTCATGTATGAGAAATACCATGTATGGCTGATTCATGTGAGTTAAAATTCTAAAATGATTTTTGTTGTATTTACATGAAATGTCTTGGTTCAAACCATGTTTTTACATACTATTGAAATAGACGAAAAGAAAGAAAAGAAAGAAAAATTTAGTTTTCCTTTTGATGATGCATCCGGCCTACATTAATATTTTTATCCCAATGTCTATAATTTTTGTGTAATGTATTTTGATGATTATTGACATGTATGTATGTATAATAAATGATAAAATTGCACGTTAGTTGAAGGTATGACCCTAGACAAGCTTAAAGGCATTTTGGTATACTTAAGGTATCTTAATCTTATATTGTGATTAGAATGTAAATGTGATTGGGAAATATGGAACTAGATGTTATGATGACTTAATAATGAATACATAGTTTTGAGTTGATGAAGTGACAATTGAATTAAAGGATCATAAGAGTTAAGCATGACACTTGAAAGGTTAATTGTTAAGTTAACATGTATGGAAGTGTAAAGTGTACTAAGATGATTGTTAAAGTGAATTAATATTAAGATAATGATATCATGATGACCTTAGAAAGGTATATTGTAATGTGTTTACATGTGAGCCTATAAGGCCTAAGTGTGCAAGACTTTCAAAGTCAACGTGTTATGTGCAAGTGATGAGTACACTAATATGTCAACTCTAAGGGTATGTGTATGCTATATGTGCATGGGATAGTTATGGGATAGGAGCATCATGAGTAAATAAATACTAAGTATTAAAGTAAATATTATGTTAGAGTTTGAGGAGCTTTAGAAGTGCAAGGGGACTGCATATATTAGGAGCAAAGGAACCCCAAGGTGAGTAAATGCCATGTTCATGTTATAAGTGTGAACAACATTATGTTATGTTATAAGAATGTGATATATTGTTATGTAAGCCTTTGTGATATTTGAAACCCAAGTTCCTTTTATCCAAAAATTTGATTAAGTGTTTTATTTGTAAAACTTGGGTTACTAAAGGACATTTGGTTCAAAACTATTTTGTTTATCCAATAAGAATTTCTCGTGATTATCACCCTAACTGATATTCTTTCTGGAACTACACTATTCATATATCTTTTGTTCAAAATAATAAACTGCTATTGCTATTGGGATACATGTTATTGATGACTTAAATGTTATTGTTATATATGATTACCATTAGCTCTTACTATGGTACCTTAACCCTTTTTGTGCAGAAATCCTTGCACCGATGCGAGTAATCAGTAGCTATGTGCTCCTCGTACCGATGTGAGTAATCATCGGCTATGTGCTCCTCGTACTGATGCCAGTAATCATCAGCTATGTGATCTTCATATCGATGTGAGTAATTATTAGCTATGTGTTTAAGTGATTATGGCAATAGCCTTCACTCTATGTGTTATGTGTTTGAGTGATCATGGCAATAGCCTTCACTCTATGTGTTATAAGTGTGATTTCTGCAAACCTTTCTATATTGCAAACTATGAATCATGAACTATAAGTTATGAGCTATGAGCCTTTTCTAAGGGATATGTGTTATTGTACAATCCCTATTGTTTACTCATTGAGATCATCTATCTCACCCTTTTTCCTTGTGTGGTTCTAGGTGAGCATTATGAGGAGGCAAGGTGATGGCTCAAGCATCCTACTTCGCTTAGGGAATTGCTTGTCCAAGAAAATTAGTTTAATATGTTATGAAGAGTTATCCTTAGACGCTCTGGGAATATTTATTTTTAGATGTTTATTTTGAAATGTTATCCTTCGAGGTTTTAATTGAATTCTAAATATTATTTTCTTGTGGATTATGTTTAAAGTATATTTTAATTATGCTTCTGCAACTTAAGGTTTTTTTTTTTTTTTAAAAAAGGGGTTTATTTAAGTTAATGTAAGTGGTTTTGGTAGGATCCTAGGCAATGTTTGTATAAGTATAAGTGGGTTTTATGAATGTGGGTGACCTTATGTCTCCCCATGTTCTAGGATAGTCATGTCTCCAAAGTTGGGATGTGACATAAGACTTGATCAGTCTTGCATAATGTGATATGTTCGAGTAAGCAAGGCACTAGCTGCCACTTGCCTAATTTACTAATTTATATGTGGGAGGCACACCACTTCCAAGAATTTATTAATTTTCGCTAAAGATATTGCTCCTATCATAGAAGAAAAATTGATATTCCATATTGATAATTTTGATTAACATTGCATTATTGCTAAAAGAGCCACCTCTATTTATACTCCAATATATTCATAATGTATTATGTTATTATGAACTTATTGAGCTATGTCTCATTCCTTAGTGGTTAAAACTTTTAAGATGGATGAATCAGCAAGTAAATTCCAAGTCTCATACTTTTGTTTGGAAATTACACTATTATTTTGCATATTTGGATCTTGATTATTATAACTCGAGGATCTATACTTTAAGCTCCAATGGCCAACAAAGATTTTTGTATTAGTATGATACTAAATATTATATATTGTGAATTTATTGTATCTTATAATTATGTTTCAGTATTTAAGTAGTATATGAATAATGATAAGATTAATGGAAACATAAGTTGAAGACATCGACTGTAATATGGTACCAAGATAGTAAATGAAAATGATATATGTATTAATAAAGAAATTGGTAAACAACACACAAATATGATTAATATTATTGATAAATGAATAATGTGTACACGTATGTAAAATGACAAGTAAATGGTAAATAATGGTATGATAAGGTAACATAAGTTTTGATCTTGGGGTATGTCCTAATAATGATAAACGTAATGTGATAATAAGTTAATGGGTTCTACGAGTTTAGGTGACATTACATCTTCCAATGTCCTAGGACTGTTGTAGCTCACAAAAATATTGGGTCATGATAAATATGGTATCAGAGCAAAAGTTTAAATGTGGTATCAGAGCAAAAGTTTACTCTAGATTAAACTACTATATGATGTATAAGGATATGGCATAAGCAATACAATGGAGCATAGGAAATCTTCTAATCATTGCAGTTTAACATTAAGTTAGTTCTTCTTTCTTTATATATATATTGATTCCTCCTATATAATTATTTATTTGTTTGCTTGATTGGGTTATAATAGAAATTATCATGAAATATTGTATGTAGATGCCAATAAGGAGAGATATTGGAGGCAACTATATTGATTTGATTGATTTATTAAATGAGACCAAAGATTCCCTTTCCATTGCTATGTCTTAAGAAGAATTAGTATTTGATAAGTTGCATGTATAATTAATATATGTTATGGGATGCCATTGAGATGGGTACATAGTTACATAATAAGATTGAAATATTGAATAATATTGGCGATGTCATATGCATTTTAGTTATTGAAAATATGTAAGTATAAATAGATATATGTATCCAAATCTAAAATGTGTTCTAAGGAATACTTGTGAATGGAAAATGTTTAGTGTGTGTGTGTGTGTGTGTATATATATATCCAAATCTAAAATGTGTTCTAAGTAATACTTGTGAACGAAATATGTACTAATGACATGAAATGATAATTACATGAAGGAATTAAATTTATATATGTATGTGGATACATATAAATGAGCATGATTAGAAAGGAATTACCTCAAGATGAATGATGTAGTTTCTAAGGGACATTGAAGCTAGGAAATACAAATGAATAGAATCTTAGAAATGCAAAGATAGATCATGTTGATGGATTATTATGATGTTTTTGATAAAAGGATATTTTAGGGTTTCTGAGATAGTTAAAATTCAATGTTAGAGTTATTAGAATGATGATATGGTAATAAAGTTGATGATATGAGTATTGGTTTGAAATATCACTTGAATACGAATCATGGACTAACAATGTGTATATGGTTACTAATGAACTGATGTTTAATGTATGAGATAGAAATGGACTAATACAAGATTATATGGAGAAGAAATGGACTAGAAATGGACTAATACAAGATTATATGGAGAAGAAATGGACTAATACAAGATTATATAGAGACTGTAGTCATAGAATTATTAAATTGAGGATCATTAAGGATTAAGAAATTATTTTTTATATAAAAGTATTCATGGATAATTGATGAGATGAGAGTTATGATTTAATTATCAATATTTGATGTCAATGCTAATGACTATATGAGCAAGATGTGTTTATGATTATAGATGATTTGAGGTGATATTCAAAATTGAAAAGATTAAATATGTGCAATTGATATTTTGGAGATAAGTATTGTTAAAGGATTACTATCTAAGAGCAACAATAATGAATAATTGAAGATAAGTATGTGCACTTAATATAGACTTGAATACATTGGCGACATATATATATATATATATATATATATATATATATATATATATATATATATATATATATATATATATATATATATATATATATATATATATATATATATTATATACACACACACACATGTAACTGAGTATGTCATGAATAGATATGCAGACATTACAAGAATTTATATGTGAAAGTATTATTTCAAGTTATTAGCAAGGATTAAAATAACTTAAGGATAAGATTAGTTAATTTTGAGTACTATATTAGGAAAGACATCAAGCATTTGAGGTTAAAATAATAGAGTTTGTAGGTTATATGATTATAAAAAATATACAAATAAGCTATTACTATATAACATTTGAGAAAAATTTTAGGACAAATTTTAATAAGAGGGGAAGAATGTAATACCCCAACTTCATAATAGAAAATATACTAAGTTTATATGACATATGAAACTTAAATACTTTGTTAAGTATTAAAGGACATGATTAGTATTAGTGTGAAAGCGAGATGGTCTAAAAGTACATATAAATGTCTCAATGAAAATGAATAAGTTCTTTTAAAAATTCAAGGATGAATTTTTCTTAAAGGAGAATAGAATGTAATACCCAAGACTCCTTAAATCTACAAGAGTTAGTAATGATGCCATAGATTATAAATTTTAATAAGTAATGTGATAATGAAATTAAAATGAACTGAGAGAACCTTTGTGATGCTACTTGAATTGTTTGCCTAATTTACAACTTTAAAATGTCTATATGTGTTCTAGCAAATAAATAGAGCTAATAAGACAATATATAAAGTTTTAATGGTATTAGAGAATAGAAATTAGTATGCCAAAGGGAAGGAAAAGAAAGAAAGTTATAAGAAAATACTAAGTATGAAAAATGTGCATATAAGGATTTTTTAATGGGCCTTTGAACTTTAAAGCCCAAGCCCATGAATGGCAGGCCCATCAAGGCCCATAAAAGAGTGAAACTAAACTTTACTAGGGTTAAAAAGAGTCACCTAAGCTTAGCTTTGGTGAATGGTTGGGTTAACCATTAAATTTGACTTGGAAGCTACCAAGTAATTTGACTAAGTCAATTACTTAACCAAGATGAAGCCTCACTTTTCCTACACCATGGACCAAGTTCATTTTCATTATTTGCACACCATCATTGTATATGCTAATCACCATATACCTAGATGAGATCCTAGCCATCTATTATGATTAAATTATGGTCATCCATTTGGACTAAATCATAGCTATTAATATAATGTGATGATCACCATTCATCTGTCCATATATAAGCAACAATATCTCATTTTTCCCCATTTTTACAAACTCCATCACCAAAAACACCATTCCTAAGGGAAAAAACCACTCTAGATTTGGTCATCATCTTAGAACACTCAACTAAGGCTTTTGAAGGTAAGAATATATGCTTAATCATTCCTTTCTTCATTTCTAGCATGAGTTTAGTGTTTGGTTGCAACTTTTCTCTTTTTATTTCATCTATATGGTTTGGCCAACCTATGGTAAGCTTAGGAAGGATTAATTTTATTTTTCTCTTGGTGAAATATGAAATTGGAGTTTGAGAATTAGAGGTTTAACAAGTGAGGAAGCATGAAACTCAATCTAGAACCCTAAATGTTAGCTCTCAGCCTCTCTTTGGAAATTAGGGGGGAATGTTCTAAAATTTAATTGATGGTTTCTAAGATTATTTGGTGTGAAAAATAGTGGTTTAAAAGTGTCAAAATGAATTATGAAAGCTTATTTCAAAACTTGAAAACTTGAAGACATAAGTTAAGTTAAAAGGGAACTTTATGTTTCCATGATTTATCTTAATATTTAATTAATAATATAGCTTTTCGAAGATGCTAATTTCATAATTCAAAAGTAAATTTAAGGATTAGTTAAGGAATTATAGGTTTTTCTTAATAATCCCATATGACAAAGTTAGGGTTTCATAATGTTATGACCCACTAGTGAAGCCATGACAGTCCTAAGACATGGGGAGACATAAAGTCATCTAAACTTGTAGAACCCCATTTAACTTATTATTCTTTATCATTTACCATGTTAAACCTTTTCCCAAGATAGGAACTTGATTACCTTTCCTTATTACCCATTTCTAGTTTATCATTTTACATATTACCAAATACTTACTGATACCATTTGTATACTTAACTTGTATAGTTTCCAAATTTGTATTTCATGTCATTATCTAAATATTCATTACTCAATACATTATCATAATAGTAATTACAATATAGTTTACAATACATATAAACTCAATAACATTTTAGTGCTAAACCTTCGGTAACCATGGAGCTCTAAAACAATGGTCTTCATAGTCATATAACCAAGTTTCACAACATTTGAAATTAGCAGAGCAACTTCCAAGCTGAAGAATAAGGTTTGGAATTTACCTTGCTAACTCGTCCACCTTACCTAACAAATTTAAACAACAAAGGAATGAGACAAAACTCAGTGAGTATTAATAATATAATATAGGGTGAGTATTAGGATTAATATCAAGATGGGCTTGTTGTGACAATGGAGCGATGTTAATCAAAATTGTCTTTATAGATCAATTTCTCATTTAAGATGGAAACAACATCTTTTAGCAGAAATAGTAATTTCTTTTAGAAGCAGAATGCTTCCTACACATATAAATTAAAGAGTGGCAACTTAAGCCTTGCTCACTCGCATGCATTACATTATGCAAGACTGATAAGGTCTTATAGTTAGGCATCCCCCCTAACAGAAGTTGGGTACTCTCGGCCTATCCATAGGCTTACACCAAGTGCACAAGGTTCCATGTGTTACCCCACATCAGAAGGGTATTTTTGCTTGTCCATAGGCATCAATAAAAAGGTTCATATAAGGTTCACGATAAGACTTCAATGATTACATTATGAATTCAACATGAAAGATTCACAATAGTCAAATGTTATCAAGAAGTATCATATCAAATGGCTTAATATTCAATAAGCAATTCATGCTCATCAAGAAATTGGAATATTTTAATGATAATGGTTTGAATAATAAAGGTTCAAAGAGTATGTTTAATTTTGATACTAATGGTGCTCCTTGCACTCTTGGACAATATCCTTATCTTTGTCTTTAGATTATACACATTTGTATTTCAATTATACATTAATCATTTTTGTGTTATGTCATTAGTTTAAACTTAGCTTAACTTGTTAACACTTTCATTTTATTCATTGTAGTACTGACTTATTACTAATTTTGACATTTTCCTTAATTATTTTCCAAATAGCTAAAACTATTCACTTTAAGGAAAGATAATTCCTTTCCTCCCAATTTTGCATTTCAATTTCATATTACATAATTAGAATCAATTTAAAAAATTTCCAATATTCAATGGAATTAATTTTACTTCTACTGTCCAATTCCATACATGAACCTAGTTCATTAAATTTGGGGAAAATCATTTCTATCAATTAAATTTTGAAATTAACATTATACAATTCATGTTTTTCCATTCCTAAGCTTAATTCCCCTTCAATTTCATGAATTCAAGTTCAATTATCAAAATCCCCAATTTTTCCATAAACCCTCTAATTTGGGAAAAGCTATTAATTCCTCATCCAATCTTTAAATTGATCATGGAATTATGAAATTAGTATAACATAAAGCTTATGTGATCATTCAATTGTTAATATCTAGCATTAGAACATCAAGTTCCTTTTTATACTAAATTTATGCTACTAAGACTTTCAAGTCTTGAATCAAGCTTCCATAATTCATTTTAACACTTCCAAGCCATTTTCTTCCATCCAAAATAATCTTAGATACCTTCAAATAGAATTTAGAACACTTCCTTCACAATTTCAGTAAAGTGGCTAAACATGCTTCCCAATGCACTTAGATATACTTTCCTTGTTTATTTTCTCATGCCAAGCCGAAATTTCTTATTTTATCAACTAACATATCAAATAAACATTTTCTAGTTTCAATTCCCATTGGCCGATTCACATAGATGAAAGAAATAGGAAGTTTTTGTAACTATAATACCAAAGTCATGCTTAGAACACATAAAGGAAGAGATGAGTGTAATTCCTTACCTTGGAAGGCCTTGGTTTATGTTTCTATGATAGGGGCCAAAATTTAGAGGTTGTTCTTCCTCTAAGACTTGAGTTTTGTGTTAGATTTTACAAAAATGGTGGAAATTTGCACATCTTATTGCTTATATATGAAAATTAGATGGTGAGGATTCAATCGTCTCTAATCTAATGGCTATAACTTAACCACAATAGATGGCTAAGATTTAATCAAGTGAATGGCTAGAATCTCATCTAGGTTAATGATGTTCATCACGTGGTTTGGAAATAGCAAGGATGAATGTAGACTTTGGTGTGGATGAAGTGAGAATTCAAGTTAGGAAAGGAATTGACATAGTAAAAAATGGTGGCTTCCAAGTCAAAATTAATGGCTAGCTTTTCCAACAACAAACTTAACCTTGGTTAACCATTCTTAACTCTAGTTAAATCTATGTTCATTCAACTATGGACTTGATGGGCCGACCATCTAATGGGCTTAGGCTTTAGAGTCCAAAAGCCTATTAACAAATCCATTTATGCATGTTTCAAACTCGATAACTTAATAAATTTTCCATTTCATTTCTTTCACTTTAGTATACTTTAGTATATATATTTCTACCTTTTGGTATCACTACACACTCTGAACATTATTAGATGAATTCTATACATATTACAATGCATATTTACTAGCCTTTCAATAGCATTGTTTAGATTTGTAAATGATGTAAGCTTAGAAGTGTGAACCCTTAATTTTGCACCTCTTAGAATTATAGACCATTCAATCAGGAAAAGAATCAATCAAGCCTCATTAATCATCATCAAATCATTCAAGACTTAGTAACGAGCATAATGCAATTGAAATCATGGAAAACGGACGAGAAACGAGCAAGAACAAGCGAAAACATGCAAAATGGGTGAAGGACGGCATGTTGCCGCATAGCTTTGTGGCATTGCTGTAGAGCCTTTTACGGTGTTGTATAGATCTCTGTAGCACTGGCGCAGAGGCTTCTGCAGTGCCATAGAGGCTTTTGTGCCACTACCAGTGTGCCTCTGCTCCCATATTGGAAAATTGAGTCTTTATGCTTCATTCTTCGCCCTATGTATAGAGGTGGCCTATCTACTCTCAAGACACACAGACTTAGAGGCTTAAAAAGCTATAACTTCAAGTAAATTTCTTTGCTTCTACTCCTTACTTTGCAAAGCACATTGGGTGGTTTCCCCTTGATTCCTACTCGACTAGTTTAAGGCTTTTCGCCAAGCCTGTTCGAGGCAAGTCTCTTGCCCAAGGCTCGTGTCCATTGTGTGGAGAAGGCAAAGTTGCATTCCAGTGGTCCGAGGCTCGTGTCTTTTGCATGGAGAAGGTGGAATTGCAATTTGGTCATCTGCTCCATCCACCCTACGTCCCCAAGCTGCGAAAGCGTAAGGTAATCTTCATTTCCTTTCTATTTAATTATTGTCTATTTTAGTTAGCTAATTAAATTGGTGCATCAAGGTTGCTAGTTAATCAACTTAGTAATCCATTAAGTTAATTAATTAATTCAACCCTCTTTTGATCAATTAATCAAAACATGATAAAGTGGCTAGGCTAAGCTAACCTCTTTGCAAGAAGGGAGAATTGCGTGGGTTCTGATTCCTATTCAAAGGGATATGTAGGCATACTTAGTTCAGTCATCGAATCTAATTAAAATTAATCAACTATCCCCCTATCGCCTTCTTCACTTATATTTTTGTGTTTATTAGCTTTATTATTAGGATTAGTTTGGGGAATGTGTGACTTTCTTAGTACCCATAAGGGTTAGAGGAGGTATCCCCTATGTCTTGGGATTTTATTTGTAATGATTAATCTTACCTTGGATTATTACTTATATCTATCATTGAAATCAATGATCATATATATTATAAACTGTTCATGCATTTTACTTGTTCATGAAATATATTTTAAAGTTACTTTTATATTACTTGGCCAAACATGTTTTATTAAACTGAAAACCTAGCCTCCGAATCCTCCTTGGTTTCGAGGCTAGTGATCCCTGCGATGAATCCTTTGATCCTTTCAAAGGTGTAATGAGTATGCATGTACTATTGGACCCACGCGAGGCTCCTTGACTCACATGTGGTTAGGTATATCGCTGCTCTAGTGTGACAGGTACCCCAAACCAAGCTACCTTATCCCTTTCATGTAATGAACTTAGAACTTGGACCTTAGGTTGTATGTACCATAAAAGAAGCCTTATTGTATTCATGAAATGACTTTTCATTTATGCATACATTCATCATCCAAGAACCTTGAAATAAGTGGAAAGCTCACCAAGCCTATGGTTCACTAAAATACCCATCCCTGAAAATACCAATGCTAGCCTAAAGGTCTGTCATCTTGATGTATTACCTTGGTCTTATACTCATTTTGTCTACCTTTTTCCTTATTGTAAGGTACCTAAGATGGCCAAGGGAACAAGTGGATTGAAAGAAAGTGGTTTAAATGCAACTAATACGGAGGAAGAGGCCTAGTTGAACTCACTTTTAACAAATCTTCTCTTAAAGTAAGAAAGGAATTTTCAAGTTGTTTTGGAAGCCCAACGAGCCCAGTTCCAAGAGCAGAGATAGTCCATTTTGGAGGAGGTTCATACTATGATGAGTCGAGCTAGCCTTGGTTTAAATACTACACCAAACCAAACCATTCCAAGCGTGACCCAAGCTATTGCAAATACCTCTTTTTCCCCCAATGTCCCTATTGACTTGACTGATAAAGGAAAGGCTACAATTTATGCACATCCAAATATCATCTCAACCTCTATCCCAATTCTAGATGTTACCCCATCACTTGTCACTTCCCAAATACCAAATGTCACTTATTCTACCACTCCTTCTCCTTTGAATCTTTTTCAAGGAGAGGAATCCTCTTCCCATATGAATGCCAAAACTTTGATGGAAAAATTTAAAGTCATGGAAAAGACCCTCAAGAACATTAAGAAAAATGATGACGTGATTGATGCTAGTTCCTTAGCCCTCTTTCCTAATGCCATAAATCCACCAAAGTTCAAAATGCCAATGCTGGATAGATTCAACGAAACAACATGCCCTAAGACACACTTGAAAATGTATGTGGGGGCAATGGCTCCTTTAGGGTTTGATAATGAGAGCCTTGCCCAATTGTTTCAATAATCTCTCACTCAAATTGCTATAAAATGGTTTTTAGACCTGGATATAAGTGAAAAGAGGACTTGGGATGATATCTGCAATACATTTATGAAGCAGTATGAGTACAACATTGAAGTGGATATCACAATGAGAGATTTGGAGACTAGCAAGCAGAATCCGAAGGAATCTTTCTCCTCATTCCTTATGAGGTGGAGAGAAAAAGCGGCCCAAATGGTAAATCGACCAACTGAACAAGAGCAGGTTAACATAATTGTGAAGAATCTTTTACCAGTATACCAAAATCATCTCCTCACACAATACCTCCCAAGCTTTAAAGCCCTTATTGCCACTACCTACAAAATAGAAGATTTGATTCAAAGTGGCCACATCAAAGACTAGACCACCCATAATATATACAATAAGAGTACTCCCTATGAAGCCAATGTCATTGCCTCAAATAATAAGAGGGAAGGGGAGATATTGGCCATTTCTCTTGTCATTAACCATTAAGATTAGAGAGAAGGTCCTTTATTGAGTTAGGGGTTCCTCTGGTTGTGGTATACAAGAAAACTTTAGAAGCCAAGTTGATCAAGCCCCTTGAACTGAGAGCTCTTCTTGACGCAATTCCTACAAATCACAACCCTAATGAGTACCATGAGTATCACCAAAGGGCTAGCCATAAAACAGAAATGTGTCAGAATTTAAAGCATAAAATACAAGATCTTATAAATAGTGGGGACATCATACCTCCCAAACCAAGATCCAACATTTCCACTAATCCCCTCCCTAACTACCAAATTAACCTCATCACTGCCATTGATCTTAAAGTTGATCCTATCTCTTTGATTCAGTTAGCTTTTGAATATTGTTGTGTCTTAAACTTGAGTAATCTTGTGGAGGAAATTAATGTTATAACTAGGCTGGCAATATCTACCAAACACCTACCCAACAAGATGGCCAGCCACCCATCCAACCTCTCTCATCCCCTACTGAAAAAGATAAAAGGAAGCACTCAACTTGATGAAGATCCTATCCTTAAGTAGCTGAAAAAGACCCATGCCAACATATCTATCTAGAGCCTTATCCAATCATCTTATCCTCATCACCAAGCTCTTTGCAGGCGTTGAACCAATGCCAAGCTCCCATACATATCACCCCTGAGACTTTAGTGGCTTCTCTCATGAACACCACTAAAGCTAGCTCTATCTCTTTCAATGACCATGACTTACCTAAGGGGGAGCTAAATCACAACCATGCCTTATACATAATAGTCCTTACTTAAAGGAAAATAGTTCCTATGGTATTGATAGACAATGGGTCTGCTTTGAATGTTTGTCCATTAAAAATGGCAAGTTGTTTGGGATTAGAGGCTTCGGACTTACACCTTCTGACCAGATTGTAAGGGCATATGATAACACAAAGAGGGAGGTCCTAGGTGTGGCTACCTTGGATGTCATCATTGGACCTGTCACTTATCCTATTCCATTTCAAGTTATTGATGTACCAGCATGCTTTAATCTCCTTCTTGGACGACCCTGGATACATCAAGCTAAAGCTATCCCTTCTTCCCTCTATCAAAAGCTGAAATTTCCTTATGGATCTTCTGTTGTCACTGTAAAAGGGGATATGCATGGGAAAAGTGAGGTCCCAAGTTTTGTGCCAATTCTAGAGATACAACCTGAGCTACCAACTTTGCCATTATCAAGTTTTGCTTTTGAGACAATACAATTCACAGAAAAAGAAGGAGGTAAAGAGCTCGAGCTTGTGCCTTTTGATTTTGATCCTCATAGAAATATTGCTGTGGCTAATATGTTGAGAAAAATGAATTATTTTCCTGGATTAGGACTGGGCAAGAGGCAGCAAGGAGTGAGCCAGTTCAAAGAATACCCTATGGCTAACCCACCATTTGGTTTAGGTTACAAACCTACCAATGAGGACCTGGCTGAGGCAGAGAAAAGGGCTAAAGAGAAAATGGCAGCCCTTAAGAAAGGTGAGTCGTATGATTGGCCCATACACCCTTATTCCAAAACACTTAATGGATACTTTATGAAGGAGGGTGAGAATTTTCCGTACTGTGGTTTCCAGAACATTGGGTCTGTCCCATTACTAAGAAGCTAATCCCTAGTTTTGAACTCTTCTTTGATGTTAAGCTTTCCTTAAAAGACTATGAGCTAGTTTTCATATTGGAACAAGATTGTGAGGATAATATGGAGGCTGCTTTCTTTGAGCAAATCTGCTTAATAGGAGATGAAGAAGTGGCTAACCTAACCAAATTCATCCAAACAATTCAAACCCAACCTGACAACTAGTATTATAAGAAGAAAAGAGATGGTGGCAAGTCCAA
Source organism: Reutealis trisperma (assembly GCA_947687605.1). Taxonomy (NCBI): domain Eukaryota; kingdom Viridiplantae; phylum Streptophyta; class Magnoliopsida; order Malpighiales; family Euphorbiaceae; genus Reutealis; species Reutealis trisperma. The sequence goes on from CANTUT010000311.1 coordinate 45,805, forward strand.
GTTAGAGTCTGAGCCATAGTCTAAGTCCAAGTCTGAATCAGAGTCTGAACTTGAGTCAAAGTTCAAGTGTGAGTCAGAGTCTTGTAGTTTCGATTCTTCTTTTGAGTCGATAGTCAAACCTTTTGGTCTTTCCTTTAATTTTGATGTAATAATGGACAATGACTCTTTTATTCATAATAAAAAGCTCAATGTTTCTTCTTATGATCTTGTGCTTCCTGTTTCCTTTCCTTTTCCTTGTCTTGAATCCAATTGAATGAAATATTAAATGAAATAAAAAATGGCAAAGAATCAATAAGTTTTGGTACAAATGAAAAAACCAAAAACCACATTCATTGCATCATCATGTCATAACAAGGACGGCTTGAGTAAAATGATCCAAGACTTCTTAGATTGCTTTGCTTGGGAACCCAAGGATATGACTGGGCTGGATCCAACTATAGCTGTTCATAAAATTCCTACTTATGAGCATGTAAACCCCATCAAATAGAAGCTATGACGATTGAAACTAGAGTTATCTTTAAAGATCAAGGAAGAAGTCACCAAGCAATTAGGCAATGGGTTCATTGAGCCAATCACGTATCCTTCTTGGTTAGCAAACATTGTTCTAGTATCGAAGAAAGAGGGGAAAGTCAGGATGTGCATGGATTATTAGGATTTAAACAAAGCTTACCCCAAGGATGATTTCCCATTACCTCACATTGACTTGTTGGTTGATCGCATGGCCGGATATGAAGTAGTCTCCTTGACTGATTTATATCTAGGGTACAACCAAATTCAGGTCCATCCTCCTAACAAAAAAAAGACTACTTTTGTGATTGAATGGGGTATGTATTGCTATCGAGTTATACCTTTTGGATTGAAGACTGCAGGGGTGACTTACCAAAGGATGGATAACATAATCTTTCAGGACATGATACATAAGGATGTTGAAGTATATGCTGATGACATGGTAATCAAGTATGAAACAGTAGAGGATCACCTATATGCCTTAGGGTGATTTTTCTCCAGACTCTGCCAATATAATCTCAAGTTGAATCCCACCAAGTGCATATTTGGGGTGTCATCTAGAGTATTTTTAGGGTATATGGTTAGTAAGAGAGGAATAGAGGTAGATCCAGCAAAATCAAAAGCTATTTTGGAGATGCTAGCACATAAGACAGAAAAAGAAATTAGAGGCTTCCTTAGACTACTACAATACATCAGCCGGTTCATAGCTCAGTTAGTAGACGTTTGTAGTTTAATATTCAAGTTGTTAAAAGAGGGAGCTCCTAAGCAATGGAATGATGATTGCCAGAAAGTTTTTGAGAAGATTAAAGAGTACTTACTAAGCCCTTCTATATTACAACCACCAAGACTTGGAAAGCCTCTACTACTATACCTCTCCATCATAGAAGAAGCCATGGGGGAAGTGCTCCCCCAAAACGGTGATGAATCACATAAATAAAATGCCATTTATTACTTAAGCAAGTGCATGCTAACTCATGAGCTTAAGTACAATCAAATTGAGAAGTTATGCCTTGCTTTGGTATGGGTATGTCACAAGCTTCAGCATTATTTGAGTTCATATACTACTCATGTCTTGGCTGACAAGAGTCCCTTAGTTTCTCATGGAAAGACCAGTTCTTAATAGTAAGATGGCAAGATGGATGACAGTTCTCGCAGCTTTTGATTTGAAGTATGTCTAAAGGAAAGCCATAAAAGGGAGTGTGATAGCAGATCAATTAGCTGCAACCCCAATAGATAATAATTTGTCAGAACCAGAATTCCCCGATGAAGAAATCATGCAAAATGAGCCTGAAGTTTGGAAATTGTTCTTTGATGGTGCAGCTAATAGCAATGGGTATGGTGTTGGAATTGTTATAGTCATCCCTGAGGTAGAAAATCAGCCTATGGCTATCAAGCTAGCTTTTGAAGTAACGAATAAGGAGGCAGAATATGAAGCTTGCATAGCTGGCTTAGAGGTTGCTGTCAATTTAAGGATTGATTACCTTGAGGTTTATGGAGATTCCAACTTGATTGTGTCCCAAGCACTTAGAAAATGGAAGATAAGAGAAGAGCATTTGGTTCCTTACTATAAGCGCTTAGATGATCTTGCAGAAAACTTTCATGAATTATCTTTCCATTATTTGCCTTATGCCAAAAATCAATTTATAGATGCTCTAGCAACACTTACATTGATGCTAGATATGGGAGATGGGGCAATAATCAGACCTGTGGTGATTGAAGTGAAGCGAGAACTAAGGTACTATACTTTATGCATGAATATTCAACTGCCTGATCATAAACCTTGGTTTTGGGACATCTTCAACTGCCTCACGAATGGGAAGTATCCGGAAGGGGCTTATAAAACAGAACGTCAAACTCTAAGACAGTTACCCAGCAATTTCCTACCAAATGGAGATGTTTTGTATAAAAGGGCATGGGATAACATACACTTGAGATGTGTGACTGAAGAGGAAACTTAGCAGATCATGGAATGGGTCCATGGAGGGGAGGAAGGAACACACATGAATGGGATCGCATTGGCTCAGAAAATTACAAATCTAGGATATTTTTGGCTTACCATGAATGAACACTATGCAAAGTTTGTACGAAAATGTCATAAATGCTACATTTATGCTAAATTACAGATGCAGCCTTAGATGCCATTGTAGCCTATAACTACTCCTTGGCATTTTGCAACTTGGGGCATTGATGTCATAGGGAGAATAAATCCCATATCATCTGCTGGTCATGAATACATCCTTGTAGCGGTTGATAACTTCACAAAATAGGTAGAAGCGGCATTTTATCGGGTACTGGATTCAAAAAGAGTGGCTCATTTTATCCAAACTAACATCCTTTGTAGGTTTGGAGTACCTTTTGAGATTATTACAGATAATGGGTCTCATTTTCAGAAAGAAGTAGTTCATCTCTTGAAAAAAGAAAGGATCCGGCATTACAAATCATCTCCTTACCGACCACAAACTAATGGGGCAGTTGAAGCAGTAAACAAAACCATCAAATCCCTTCTGCAAAAGATGACTGATAATCACAAGCACTGGCATCAACAATTACCATTTGCTTTGTGGGGATATAGGACTTCCATCTGCACACCAACTGGGGCAACTCCTTACTCATTAGTATATGGAATAGAAGTTATGCTGCCGATCGAAGTGGAAATCAGATCAGCCAGAATCATGAGAGAAAGTTAGATTGATGAGATAGAATGGATTAAAAGCTATCATGATCAGCTTAATGCTATTACAGAAAAGAGAATGGATGCATTGTATCGATTACAGGGTTATTAATAAAAGTTATCCCGACATTTCAACAAGAAAGTAAGGGATAGGGGACTATAAGAAGGAAACTTGGTCTTAAAGGAAATCCGAGCCCCAGTGCATGACCCTAGACCCTAGAGGGAAATTCAGACTGAACTGGATAGGACATTATGTGCTTAAACGCATCCTATCAGGTGGAGGTGCTATTCTCATAGATTTGGACAGGACAGAATCGGATTCTCCAACCCTTACAATCTGGATCAATTGAAGCGATGCTTTGTGTAATGATGCATTGTAACTAGAACTATGTGGACCTGATTCTCCAAAATAATAAAGAATAATAGTATGTAATAGAAATAAAATGTGTAAGGAGATACGTAGGTAGCCCTCATTAGGTGCAGTCCAAATCATTAATAAATTTTCCTTTGTGCCAAATTTTATTGTTTCAATGCAAAAATAAAATGATGATAATAATAATAATAATAATAATAATAATAATAATAATAATAATAATAATAATAATAATAATAATAATAATAATAGAAGAGAAGGGAAAATAATGATGTTTTATTCAAAATTGGATTTGAGACAAAACTAAGAGTCTTATTCACTAAAACAAGAAATCAAAAAATTTTCGCCTAAAGCCCTAAATAATGGATCTCTTATTTGTCAGTAGTCCCCTCCACAAAAGTGTCATTTTCTATTTCTTTAAGTAAAGTCACCCTCCTTATCTTCTCTGATGGCCAAGATGTAGCAATCTACTATAAAGTGTAAGCCTCTGTCTTATCAAAGCAATGAGATGGAAGAACAATATGAAAACCATGGGCCCATCCATTAGTAACAGCCCTAGCCACAGTGGGGGAGATGAAGGTAGATTCAAAGATAGCTCCGTCTAGGGGGCACTCCTTGCGCATGACCCATCTGGCGCATCACCCTTGTTCCTTAGTAAAATGTCACCATATGCAAACCCATTAAATAAATCATCCTATAGCCATAACTTATAGTCATAAACTTCTTAATCTTATACCAAGGATAAAGCCACAACAATTCCTGAGGGTCGAGTTCAAATAGCCATTTAATCCATTCCTTTTTAGATTTGAACTTCCTCACTATGGTGCAAGATCGATACGATGAAGCTGAGTAATCCTTTTTAGTAGGAGGGGCAACCACCTTCAGATGATCCCTTAGCCAAATCTGTGCAGAAACATAGATAAGTAAAGAAAGGAAAAGGGAAAGAGAAAAGAAAAGAAAGAGGAAAAGCATACCTGTAGAATGATTGGACCCACAGACCAAGGTCCATCAACTTTGTAAGCTCGATCCAAACTAAGGATTGTTTATGCTAAGATGATCCCAGCTATAGAGCAACCTTCGGCCATCTAAAAAATCAGTTTGGTTACCTTAATGTCCCCCCAACTAGTTGAACTGATAAAGAGATATCCAACAGTTAGACAAAAAGCCAAAGCATTCATTTGATGATCATGCCATTCCTTATCCGCAAAACCTCGGAGATCATAGAACTCGGTAATTATAGCAGTCAAGTCCACCCAATCATTCACTCTCAGTAATTATAGCAGTCAGATCATAGGGCTAGCAGTTGCAGTATCTAATCCCAAGAGCCTCAGAAATTGAAGTACCCCACTCTCAGTACGAGGGCAACCAAGTCAGCCTCAGGATTAGACCCTAGTAATAGACTAAATTCTTCAAAGTAGGACATATCTCATCCATGCCAGTCCTAAATCTAAAAACTTGTATTTCAGGATCCCAAAATTTCAGACAAGCTCTCAAAAAGTCCTAATCTAATTGAACCCCCCTTAAGGTTGGCATGGCACTAATACCAAAAGTCCCTAAGTTAATGCGTTCCACTTGCTTAAGGTTTTTGGTCCTTAAATGCATTAAATGGCTAAAATAGGGCTCCATGAGTGAAAGGAAAAGGGAAACTAGAGGAAAAAATGAGACAAAAGTAAAGAGAAGAAAGCAGGAAAAGTGCTATAAAAGCTGAGCTGCGGTTGTGAGGATTTCTAAACCATGAGAGGGGTATATATAGGAGAAAATTAAAGATTTTCATTGGGATTGCCATAGAAGGACGTGGACTTCCTCAAGTGTTTTTGCGGCACTGCCGCAAACACCAGTGCAGTGCTGCAAGCCTCTCTGTGGCAGCCGTATAAGGCTTTGCAGCACTGCATAGGGTAGCTAGTTGCCGCACCCCTGCCGCATGTTGTCGCAAGCTATCGCGACCCTTCCTTTGCACAGATCATGATGGTGGAGCCCTATCATGCATTCATTTATAGAACATATGCATCCATAACATACATAAGTCAAACCCTTGCATAATCAAGTCATAACATCCATGCAGTAATAATAGAACATAAGTCAAGTTTCGCATCAACATGCATACATAATCATGCATAGAATTAGTATAATATCTGCATAATAGGAGGAAAGCTAATGTCGGCCTCTCCTATGTCTCCTCCTCTGATCTGCATCATCTCCCTCATCACGACCCCTCAGAGTGAGAGTCATAGACAAGGCTGTCCTTAAGCAATGAACCATCTCATAGTTATGGTGAGCCCAATCCTCAGGGATCTGCGTAAGGAAAAGAATGGGTAAGAAACTGCATTAAATGACAAAGAGCAAGCTCAGAAAGGAGGATAAAATCACATACCTTGCCTATATGATCTGGAAATAGGATGAAATCAACAAAGAGGTCATGAGGGATCTCATATCGAGCCAAGCCGTGATTAGCAGAAACATAATTCAAGTCCTCTCTTGCCTATAAGTAAGCAGGAAAACTCGCCTGCTCACTCAGTCCAGCCCTATCAGAAGGGGCATTTGTAGTAGACCTCAAACCACCACTCCTCCTAGTAGTAGAAGTATGAATTGATCTTGTAGTAGAAGATCTATAGCTAGAATGGGCCTGTCTTGGAAGAAATGGGACGTAAGGTAGTAGGCGATGCATGCAAAAGCTCCTATAGTCACTATCAAGATCCAAGAAAGGCTCGACTGAAAGACCTGCTACTAATGAATCCTGATCAGAGATGCGTGATCCATATCGCATCTCAGCGAGAGGATTAACCGGGACAATCCTCTCTCTTGTAATTTGGCCATAGACTCTCTTACCAAGGTAAAATATGGAATCAGTGCGAAAGCACAAAAGGAGGCAGTGGGAAGACAAAGCCACACCAGGCTAATGATATGGAGTGATAAGGTGAAGCCTGTCAGCGAAAGGTAACCATTGGACCTATGAAAAAGAACAACGGAGAAAAATAGAATGTTAGAATGAGTGATAAAGATGATGGGCCAAGCATGTGTGCATACTTGTGATGATGCTAAACGAGAGAAAAAATCTCGGATATGACAAAAATCGTGTCTCTCTTGATGATTGTGATTCTGAGTTCACTAAAGATAGCCGCTCAGGATATGATTCGCTGTACAATCCCTTAAAGCAAGAGTAAGAAAAGGGAAGTGCTCGTAGGCCTAATACTGCATAAAAGAAAATGATCATAATACATAGGGATAGTAGGTACAAGACAGAAGTAGAAAGATAGAGGCATACCTCCTAGATGATATGAGTCCCTCCTAAAGCAGTGAACACGCCTCAAGACAGATCAGATATCTCTCGGTACATCACGCACAAAGCTGCACCTCCCAAGTCAAAGTCCCCGATAATGGATAGATCCTCCAGTGAGCGCAAAATGTTCAGATCAATGGTATCCCTTAGAGTGTGGCAGAATGAGTAGCCTAATATCATCAGAATCAGCATGTGGGCAGCCTACTCATCTGAAATGACTCCCACATCATAAGTATAAATATCAATATGTCCTTGAAGCCAAGAACGGGGGACATATGGATCGCCTCAGGGAGGGTCAATGCCTAATAAGTCAACCATAGCCTCTGATGAGATAGAAGTCCAAGTGGGATAAAGCTCTAAGGCACGCTGTCGAAATGGTAGACCAGCTAACATCATCAAGTCTAAAGGGGTCACGGTCATCTCCCCACATGGAAAGTGAAAAGTGTCTATGGTTTCCCACCACCTCTTTGCCAATGCTCATAGCAAAGGAATATTACCCTCTCAAGTATAATCCAAGGATAGAAATCTTAGCAATCCATACGGCTCAATCAACCCTCGGACTCGAGGATGAGTCTCCAGGTAAGTAGAGATGGTAGATAAATTTGATTTATCGCCTCTCAATCTAATAGTGGTAGTCTTTGTAAAAAAAAAAAAAAAAAACTTTATTTTACATGCATATATTTCCTATGAACTAACATTGCAACAGGAAAAGAAGAGTAAAATGGTAAATACCTCCATGATGCCAGTACAAGACACATGGTGCTCTGGTTCCTGTAGCAAGTCCGCCGGGTTGGGATCATGCCTTGGTACTTGATAGCTCCTGGTATGACGGCTACTAAAGGGGAAGCCATTTTAGAGAGAAGTCAGAGAGAATGTTTTTTAGAGAGAGAAACAAAACTTGACAAATGAGAAAAGTTGCAAAAAGTGAAAGGTGGCACACTTTTATATAGTACCTTATGCATAGTAACTTTTTACGCGGGAATGCAGTAATGAACCCATCTCAAATCAGAATTCAGAATAGCAAGTTTCTATATGATCACAATAGTCTCCTCGAAGCATCTGACTACTGTTACTCAAGATTCAACATACAACAAATTTCTATAATTATAGACAGACATTCTGTGCCTATCAGATAGGGCTATTAAATTGTCAATCCTACTAGAAAGGATAATTATACCTACTAGAAAGGATCAATACTTTTCTATTCCTACCAGACAAATATTACTCTCAGATCCTTCCAGACAGGATCATTTTTATCTTTCCTATCAGGAAGGAATTGCCGCTTCTAAATATATTGGGGGCATCCATTTTGCTTTCAAATATACCGGGGGCATCCTCTTTGCTTTCAAATATACTGGGTGCATCTTCTTCGCTTCCAAATATACCGGGGGCATCTTCTTCATTTTACAATTATCAAAATTTTCTATTGCTTCCAAATATACCGGGAGCATCCTCTTCGCTTCCAAATATATCAGGGGCATCTACTTCATTCTAAAGTTCACACTCATCAGAACTGCCTACCAGATAGAGCAATCTTGATGAGGGGGCAACTGTGAACTCTTAATTCTACACCTCTTAGAATTATAGACCATTTAGTTAGGAAAAGAATCAATCAAGCCTCACTAATCATCATCAAATCATCTAGGACTTAGTAATGAGCATAATGCAATTGAAATCATGAAAAACAGATGAGAAACAGGCGAAAACAGGTAGAACGGGTGAAGGACGGCCCATTGCTATGCCGCAAAGCCTTTTTTGGTGTCACATAGATCTCTGCGGCACTGTCGCAGAGGCTTATGCGGTGCTGCAGAGGCTTGTGTGGCACCATCGGCATGCCTCTACTCCCATATTGGAAAATTAAGTCTTTATGCTTCATTCTTACCCCTATATATAGAGGAGGCCTCTCTACTCTCAAGACACACAGACTTGGAGGCTTAAAAAGCTATAACTTCAAGTATATTGCTTTGCTTCTGCTCCTTGCTTTGCAAAGCATATTGGGTGGTTTCTTCTTGATTCCTACTCAACTAGTTTAAGGCTTTCCGCCAAGCCTGTTCGAGGCAAGTCTCTTGCCCAAGGCTTGTGTCCGTCGTGTGGAGAAGGTGAAGTTGCATTCTGGTGGTCCGAGGCTCATGTCTTTTGCATGGAGAAGGTGGAATTGTGATCTGGTCGTCCATTCCATCCGCCGCGAAAGGGTAAGGTAATCTTCATTTCCTTTCTATTTAATTATTGTTTATTTTAGTTAGTTAATTAAATTGGTGCATCAAGGTTACTAGTTAATCAACTTGGTAATCCATTAAGTTAATTAATTAATTCAACCCTCTTTTGATCAATCAATCAAAATATGATAAAGTGGCTAGGCTAAACTAACCTCTTCGCAAGAAGGGAGAACTGCGTGGGTTCTGATTCCTATTCAAAGGGATACATAGGCATGCTTGGTTTAGGCATCGAATCCAATTAAAATTAATCAATTATTCCCCTATCACCTTCTTCACTTATATTTTTATGTTTATTAGCTTTATTATTAGGATTAGTTTGGGGAATGTGTGACTTTTCTAGTACCCATAAGGGCTAGAGGAGGTATCCCTTATGTCTTGGGATTTTATTTGTATTGATTAATCTTACCTTGGATTATTACTTGTATCTATTATTGAAATCAATGATCATATATATTATAAATTGTTCATGCATTTTACTTGTTCATGAAATATATTTTAAAGTTACTTTTATATTACTTAGCTAAATATGTTTTTTTAAACTAAAAACCTAGTCCCCAAATCCTCCTTAGTTTCGAGGCTAGTGATCTTTTTCCTTTGGATAATGATGGGAGTCAAATGGATTTTTTCCTTATATTTTTCCAAAATAAAAATAAATTAAGGTGGCGACTCTAAAATGATTTTCAAAATAAGCTCGAGGGCTTCTTCGTGAGTTCTTTCCCAAATAAGCATTTTGATTCCCTTTAACGGATCGGACCGGTACTCGGGCGAGGCCTCACAACTAGGTCAAACTAAGTTTGACTTCTGTTGTACCATTGTAACTTTGATTGAAATCAACTTCTCATTTCACCATTATTATCTCTCAATGACTTAGGAGATGTTAATACCCATTCACTAACACTTTAGATTCACATTTCAAATAAATAATTAATGTAGTCACATTAAGTCAAACTCGATTTGACTTTCATTTTATTATAAAGTGTTTATCAAAATTGATTACATTCTTTATTCATTGTCATATTATTTATTTGAATTCACTTTTTATGATGTTCTTATAATCCTTGATATGCTAGAAAGACATTGAATGGCACAGTACATGAACATTATGTTGTCTCCATTGCTAACTCTAATAAGTTAAGGAAACCTTGGGTATTACACATGAATTAAAGTGATTTAATTTCAATTGATTGATGAGTATTAATTGTTTAAGTTAACTTGATGAATCTATAATCAATTTGAAGTTTGGAAAGAGAATTGATGGTTTTCCCCAAATTCTAGAGTTTAGAAATCTAAACTTAGAATTATGCACTTGATTGATAAATTGAGTTTAAAAATAGTATTTTTAATGTTTATGAGATTGAAGTAATTTTTCCCAAACTTAATGAATTATGTCAAGTTAGGGACTTGGAATTCAAAGATGAGATTAAGTTCAATGAAGATTGGAAAATTATTAGACTTGGTTGTGTAAACCCTTAATTTTGCACCTCATCATTCAGCCGTAGCTTGACACCTGCTAAGATTAATACGATACGCAGAATCAATATGGCAATCCCGCTAGCTAGATAGTGGGCAGGGGTCAAAGGGGCAGTGCCCCTAGAATAGAAAATGGGCTTTCAATCACATTAGTATGAGGATGCTTAATTTTTGGACACTGACACTTTTCCTACCTTGACTAGATCTTTTGTATTAGACAGTATTTTTCCAAAACTGACTAGATCTTTTCTTAGACTGACTGTCCAGGTGTTCTAAAATTAATTTTGAGTCTATTAACACTGATCGATAAGATTTTTGAGCATTGTAACTCCCAAAAACTGATGTGAAAGTCTAAAAAACTGACCCAAAACTTTCAAAAATCTAACCATAAAAAGACCTGAAAAAGCTAGCTAGACCTGCCACATGGTGCTGCATAGACTGACGCAAATTTGAGCTATAGAGGCTCGACGACCGAGTTTCTCTGACACGACGTCCACATGTCTTTAACACGGAGTTGCTTCAGTCTGCGTAGAGTTGGGCCTGTCCTGTCCCCCCCTGCCAAAATAAAATGTCCAAAATGCCCCCATCTGATTTTTTTTTTGGCCCTACCCTTTATGTCTTTTCACATTTTGAATTCTTAAATTACCCTCACCTCATTTTCCTATAAATAGCCCTTCCATTTCCTCATTTCAAGACACCTCTTGAGTTAGAGTTGATAGCTATCCTCTAATTTCTCTCTTCTTCTCCCTCCAATCACTCTCTAAGTAATTAATTAATCATTTTAATTAATTAATTATCTCACCCTAACCAAGTTAATTAATCTTTTTAATTAATTAAAACTCTTTTTTTTTTCAATTAATCACTCAATTAATTAATTAATTAATTAATTAATCTTTATAATTAATTAATTAATTTTTCTCTTTTTTAAAATCAATTTAATCCCTTTTTTTTTTAAATCCATCCTTCATCCAAATTAATTAATTAATCATTTTAATTAATTAATTAATCCATCCTTTTCATTACATTAATTAGTTAATTAATCATTTTAATTAATTAATTAATCCTTCAATCAATCCAATCACTCAGTCTCGATAAAATAGAATTTCAGTCTAGTAAAACTCTGTCTGTCAAAAGAAAAGGTATCAGCCTTTCTTCTCAAACCCAAATCAAATCAATCAATCTGATAAACTCTTAAACCCTTCCACTTAATTATAGAATGAATTACATGGGTTTTGATCCCTATTCAATGGGGTACGTAGGCACATTTGGAATCTAAATCCAAACCTCAAATCCAAATCCTAATCAATCTCCTTTTCCTTTTTTAATTAATGTAATTTGTGAATATTTTATTTTAATTTTCTCCTTGCACTCATGCCATGCTTATGAATTAATCATGATATTATAATTGTCATTTTATAAATGTCATTTATGAAATCAATTTTCAACGTTAAATTAAACTTAAGAGCCAAATTTAGATTATTTAAAACCAAAAACCTAGTCCCTGAACTCAACCTAGTTTGAGGCTAGTGATTTTATCCTTGGGTAAATTAATTGAAAATTATTAAATTGGAGTCAATTGGGTTTTTCTTTAATTTTCTCATTTAAAAATAAATTAGGATGGTGACTCCCAAAATCATTTTCAAAAACAACAAATCAAAACCCAAGGGTACTCGAGGGTTTCATCATGAGTCTAAACTTAAATGAGTATCCTGATTCCCTCCAGCGGATTGGGTTAGTGTTCTGGTGAGGCCTCATAGGTTGTAATTGAATAATATGAAGATAAAGTGTGGAATAGTATAAATGTGGATAGCTATGAGATTGGAGAAAAAAAAAGTATAAAATAAAAATCTATACCTATTATTCTAAAATTTTAGAGAAAGAATTAGAAGAAGTGCAAAACATAAAAGTTGTATACTTATGTGTCATATATCTTTGACATCTCAAAGCATTTGGAGTTCGTTTGATACATCAAACTGAGTGAAAAATTTAAGTTACCAGAGAAGGGTGCATGCTAGAGCAAAATTAATGAGCTATTGTTCTTTGATTAATTTAGGGGGAAAATTAGTTTTATTTATCATGAAATTTGATTTAAAGATCCAGATATTGTTAGTCAGGTCTCCTAAAAATTTCAAGTTAAAAGGATAAAGTTTGGTATAATAAATGATTGGTTTAGTATGGACTGCCTAGGCTATCCATAAGAATGGCAGTTTGAGATTATCAAATTATTTTGAGCACCATAGAGACTAAATTAAACAAAGTGTAAAACATAAGAAATGTTGATTTATATGTTATATATCTCATTATAAATTAGTTTTTCAATTGGATAAATATATTTTAAGACAGAACTAAGAATGTGGAATATGTTTAGTTTGTCCTTATATAGAGGCAGGACAAACTTTGAAAATTCACTATAAATATTTTGGTGTAAGAATTAATCCCAAATTTTTTTATATATTATACCTTGATATGAAAAATTTTAATATGAAAAAAGAATCAACTCATTTGGAGTATTATAACATGAAAAATACTAGAAATAGCATTATAAGGTCAAACTTGGTAATAAATGATATGTGAAAGTGTATTGAGTGTCACTTTATGCAATCAAAGGAATTCTTTAAGTATAGGATAAAAGATGAATATATTGAATCTTGATACCCTAATGTAATATGAACTATTATAAAATTGTATATTTATTGAATTTGATATCAAATTGAAGATTGGAAATTATATGATTTAATCTTTAATTAAATAATATGAAGTTAAATTGTTAAAATTGAAAAGGAAAGAAATCAAATTCTTTTATAGGTCCATTAAGCACATTCATGAATGTGAGTGTTGAAAGTATTATAAAATGTATAATATGTATATACCAAATGTATAAATGAAACTAGGAAGAATTTTTGAAAGATAATTAAGATTAAGTGTAGTAAGAGTATTAGTGGGAGTAAGGTATATTTCAACTGAGTTATGGCATTAGATATTGATCAATGTGAAATTAAATTATGTGAATGTAGAATCTAAGGATAAAGACAAGGATACTATTCAAGGTATCAAGGAGCGTAATTAGGAGATAAGGAATTCAAGATGAGTACTTAATATCATAATATGACTTGTCTCACTTAGGTTAAATTTGGGAAAAACTTATAATTTATTATCAAATCTTCAAATTAGTTATAGAAATACAAAATTAATATAACATAAAACCTATGTGATCATTCAATTATTAAGATCTAGCATTAGAACACCAAGTTCCCTTTTAAACTAAATTCATGCTACTAAGACTTTCAAGTTTTAAATCAAGTTTCCAAAATTCATTTTGAAACTTTCACTTTAATTTTCTCTATCTAAAATAACCTTATAGGCTTTCAATTAGAATTTTAGAATAGTTCCTTGACTATGTTGTGAGGTTGGTAGAATTTGTTCTTATGTTCCCTTAGATGAGCTTCATACTTTTCTTTCTTATTTTCTCTTATTAAACTTTATGTTCTCAAGTCCAAATTCCATATGTTATCAATTAATATGTAAAACAAATATTTTCTAGTTTTACTTTCCCTATGCCAAACTATATAGGTGAAAGAAAAGAGAAGTTTTTATAACTAAATCATTGAATACATGCTTAAAATAAAGAAAGGAGGGGATCAGCATGATTTCTTACCTTGGAAAGCCTTGGTTTGTAATTCTAGGATGGTGGCCAAAATTTTAAGTGTGTTTTCTCTAGGAGCGGTGTTTTGTGTTATGTTTCATAAAAGTAGAGAGATTATGCTCATCATATTGTTTATATATGGAATATGGATGGTGTTGATTTCATCACTTTATACTGATGGCTATAATTTCATCTAAATGGAAGGCTATGAACTTGTTTCAATGGATGGCCATGATCTTATCTAAATGGGTGATGATCATGATATGTAATAATGGTGTATATTTAGTAAAAATGAATGTGGAGTTGATGTGGGAAAAGTGAGGATTTTAATTTAACTACGGAATTGACTTAGTAAAAAATGATGGCTACTTAGTCAATTTTTATAGCTAACTCTTCCAACATCAAATTTTATCTTGGCTAATGTAACAACCCACACCTACCCTAAAAATTTTCGTGATAATTTGCTTGATTTAGAACTATTAAGGTTAAGTGTGTGCTTTTGTGAGAATTAGCATTCTATGTGTTGATGAGCATGTGACATATTAAATTAATTTTAATATGCATAATATGAGTTGTTATTATGAAATAAATGATTTACATGAAGTGCATTTGCATAAAATAATTTATTTTAAATAAAATGAATCTTCATGCATAAAGACAATTTTTAAGCATAAAATGATTTTATGAGTATTTTAAAATAATTTTTAAATAAATATTTTTGGGGGAAATATTATAGAAATAATAAGAAAAATATTTTTATTTTAATTACTCATAATCAGCCCCTAATTTAAATAAAAAGCCCAAATACATAAAAGCCCACTACCCAAAAACCCTCGTAGCCTAGCTCATGAAGGGTATTAGAGGAAATTTGCCAAAACCCTACATATTAATATGAGAAATTCAGCCAGCCCTAATGTTCCAATAGCCATCACTCTAATTTTCTGTATCTTGATAGAAAAATTGTCTCAAAATATTTCTCTCTACTGAAATTAAGAAAACTCTTTTCAATTTTGTGATTTCTTGTCAGTAATCATAAACTTTTCTTCTTTTTCAATTCCTAAACTGATTTCTATAAAATAAATTATGAGAAAATTATTTCAAACTGGTGTTTACTATTTTTATAGATTTAATTTTGTTTGGGTGAGTTTTTGGAAGAGAAAATTAATTTTCTACTGAAAACACAAATCTTTTTGCGAGATTTCTCCAAAGGTGAATCCTATAACTTAAAATCACAATTTTTATGCATAAACATCACTAAAGGGGGGAAAATTGTGCATCAATAATTTCTAAACTGATTTTTGATGTGTTTTGATGAAAAATATTATATTAAACTATATTTTTGCATATTACTGTAATGACCGAAAAGTTTCAGAAAACAAAGGAATTCAAGGTTTTTGTGCCAGAACTTAGAAGTTGGAAAATTCTATTTTAATTTAACATGTGGCTGTCAATTTGTGTGTAAATGGATTCTAATATGATATTTTTTTTAAATGAAAAATAATAATTTAAATCATGTATTTATATATTATTATAATGATCATAAAGCGTGAAAAGTGCGACAACTCATATTTTCACCCTAAGCCTTGAAACTTGGAATTTTCTTACATAAATATTGTCTATGGCTACTAAATCATGCATGAAGATGTTCTAAATTGATATTTGCTATAATTAAATGAAAAATAATGGATTAAATCTCCTGCCTACATATTACTATAATGACTGTCAAATATCGAAAAAATGAAAAACTCATGGTTTTGCATCTTGAAAGCTAAAATTGGAATTTTCATGTACATGTCACACAAATGGTTGCTGATTCATGTGAATTAGTATTCTAAAATCATTTTTGTTATGATTATATGAAAAATCTTGGTTCAAACTATGTTTTTACATACTATAATAGATAGAAAGTGCAAAAAGTAAGAAAAAATTCAGTTTTCCGTTTGATGATGCATTCAGCCTACTATGGGGTTTTTTCCCAATGTCTATAATTTTTGTGCAATGTATTTTGATGATTATTGACATGTACGTATGTATAATAAATGATAAAATTGCATGTTAGTTGAAGGAATGACCTTAGACAAGCTTAAAGGCACTTTGGTATACTTAAGGTATCTTAATTTTATATTGTGATTAGAATGTGAATGTGATTAAGAAATATGGAACTAGATGTTATGATGACTTGAATATGAATAAATGGTCTTGAGTTGATGAGGTGATTTATTGAATGAATGGATCATAAGAGTTAAGCATGACACTTGAAAGGTTAAGTGATTAGTTGACATGTATGGAAGTGTTAAGTGTAATAAGTTGATTGTTAAAGTGAATTAATATTAAGATAATGATATTATGATGACCTTGAAAAGGTATTGATATAATTGTAATGTGTTTTCATATAAGCCTATCAGGGCTAAGTGTGCAAGACTTTTAAAGTCAACATGTTATGTGTAAGTGATGAGTACACTTATATGTGCAACTCTAAGTGTATGTGAATCCTATATTTGCATGAGGTAGTTATGGGATAGGAGCATCATGATTAAATAAATAGTAAGTGTTAAATTAAATATTATGTTAGAGTTTGAGGAGCTTTAGAAGTTCAAAAGGGCTATGTATACTAGGAGCAAAGGAACCACAAGATTAGTAAACTCTATATTTCTGCTTCCAATATGAGTAAACACTATAATCTTACTTTAAGTGTGAGTAGCATCATGATATGTTACAAATATGTGATATCTTGTTATGTGAGCCTTTGTGATCTTTGAAACCTGAGTTCTTTCTATCCTAAAATTTGACTAAATGATTTCTTTGTAAAGCTTGGGTTGCCAAAGGACAATTGGTCCAAAAACCACTTTTGTTTATCCAATGAGAATTTCTTGTGATTATTACCCTAACTTATATTCTTTCTGGAACTACACTATTCTTGTATCTTTTGTTCAACAAGTTAAACTGATATTGCCATTGTGAAATATGTGATTGTTGCCATAAATGTTATTGACATATGTGATTACCATTAGCTCTAGCTATGGTACCTTTAACCCTTTATACAGAATCCTCGTGTTGATGCGGGTAATCATCAAAACCTGTACAAAAAGTCTTAACCCGATGGATAGGGGTAGTGTATCCACCTCAGCTAGAAAGGGGCAGTTCTAGCCGTGGGGCCTGATAAGCTTCATGCCTTCTATGTGATAGGAATTGGAATTTGGTATAAGGCCACCTCTCCTCTATGTGTTCGAGTGATAGAGTAATAGCCTTCACTCACTATGTGATATATGTGTGATTTTTGCAACCTTGCTAAATTGAACCCTTGCTAAATTGCAACTTGATTCATGAATTATAATCATAAGCTATGTGTTTCCTTCTCAAAGGAAGATGTGTTAATGTATGTGATATATTGTTTACTCATTAAGATCATCTATCTCACTCCTTTTCCTTGTGTGGTTCCAAGTGAGCAAATGTGAGGAGGCAAGGTGATGGCTCAAGCATTCTACTCTGCTTGGGGATTCCTTATCAAAGTCATTAATAATACCATGTTATGAAATGTTGTCATTAGATGCTTCGGGAATATTGATTGATGCTTATTTTGAGATGTATTATCTTAAGTTTCCAAATGGGATATGAATATTATTTTCCTTATGGATTTTATGTGAAATGTCTAATTATAGTCTTCTGCAATTGAAAGTATTCATTTAAATGTTTTAAATGAGTTATTGAGTGAGGTTCGGTATAATTCTAGGCATGATTTATATATGTGTAAGTAGGTTCTATGGGCGTGGGTGACCTTATATCTCTCCATGTTCTAAGACTGTCATATCTCTAAAGTTGAGATGTGACAAAGTTGGTATCAAAGCCATTATTTTTAAAGTCTAGTTTAGGCTTGTTTTATATGAGTTGTTTAAGTATAATCCTAGAGCATAGGAATTTTCTTATCATGTTATTTATAGTCTGTCACTAGTATAGTTTTGCGAAATCCTATTAGATTTTAGTAATCCTTGTTATTGTTTACTTGCCTTATGATTCTTTTGACAGATGACTAAGAAGATTACACCTACTCGAGGACCATGACCTAGAGCACCTTGTGTGACCTGTAAGAGGACTTGGCTAGAGATGTTTGAGACAGTTGTATCTGTGATTTACCCCATAAAGGAGGAGTCCCCTGAAGAAGAGGAGGACCTTGAGGAGTGCCTAGATCTTGATTGGGTTTATAGTAAGATCCAAAAATTGGAGGATAGCTATTCATACTTGAAGGAGGAAAACTGATGTCTTAAGCTTATGATTCATGCCTTGAGGGAGGAGGTGGAGTAGCTTAAGTCAGGGATTGAGGAGCATAGAGGAGACTACTCGCCAATGAAGTCTATGTCTTCGACTAGTTGCCGTCACGATGGAGATCTTCTTTGTTACCGATGTGGCAGCAGTGGCCATGTCGCTCTTGATTGCCCTGGTGGTGGATGCACGAGGGCTAAATTAAGTAGATGGTAATGGTCAATGTAACGGTATAATACTTTATACGATATGAATGATTTTTCCTTTGATTGCTTAGTTACCTAGTATGAGATGATTTCTTTAATTGCTATGATATGATTAACTTACCATAATAGGAGGTTATTTTCATATTATGAGATATATGCTACTTGATTGTGATGTGTGATATGTGCAAAGCTATGTGATATATGATATGTGCAAGACTATGTGATATGTGAAACATATATGACATATGCATAGTGATGTAATATGGAAAATGCATGATGATTTATACTAGTATAAGGTGGGGTTAAGTGGGTTAGGTTAGGGGATTAGTACTAAATTCCCTTATCATGATAAGAAGAATGCCTCCTAAGAAGAAGGTTCACATAGCTGCCCAATCTGTTAGGGCTAATGACGATGTCATATCAGACATTGCATCGAATGCTACCTCTGCACCTATACGGTTAACAGAAAGATCTAACTCAAGGGCACTGACTATGGGCTCTAGTGAGCAAGCATCTTTGTAAGAGGTGCATGCCATGCATGAAGAAATGGGGGACTTGTGCAAGGAACTGGGCAAGCTACGAGCTTAAAGGCGAGAAGCACCACTAACTCAAGAAAGGAATAGAGTTTAGCCACTTGCGATAGTGGCACTTGCTCAAAGAGAGAGGAAGCGGTTACCTGATGAAGGGATGACCATAGTAGAGTTTAAGAAGCTGCAATTGCCTACCTTTTATAGTGAGGAAAGAGATGACCCACATGAATTTTTGGATGAGATGGATAAGCTAGTCCATCGTTTATCTTGCTCAGATGCTCGAGTGATCGAGTTGGTAGGACTCTAACTCAAGAAGGAAGCTTGGTATTGGTATGAGAGAAGTATTGAAGAATGGCTTTACAGAGTAGACCCATCTACATAGGCAGAATTCAAATAAAAAGTGATGGATCAGTTCTTGCCTGAAGGCGAAAGGCAAGATAGAGCATTGTAGTTCGAGTAATTGAAGCAGAAGCCGAGGATGTCCGTATCAGATTATGCTAATGAGTTTAATTGACTTGGCTGATTTGCCATCAATATGGTTCCTATCGAAGCTAGCCACATCAATCACTTCTTGAGAGGGCTAATCACACCTTTGTTTAATTCATTGGTAGCAACAGAGTTTCCAACCTTGGCCAAGCTTATAGATAAGGCCCAAATAATGGACAAGAGGTACAAGGCAGAGAGAGCCAAATGAGACCAGAAGGGAAAGCATAGGAACAAAGGTCATTAGGGACAACATGGAGGTAGAGGAGGCCCAAGGAAGGAATTTTCATCCTTTAGACAATAGAACAATCAAACTAAGTAAGAACTTCCCACTTGCAGCAAATGTGGAAAGAAGCATCCCAGAATTTGCCGAAAAGATTCTGGTACGTGCCTTAAGTGTGGGCAAGTGGGACACTTCATTAAGGACTATCCTATTAAGGGAATGCAAACATAGCACCTCCATAATCTAGACCATTCCAATTGCAAGAGCAAGGAGTCAAGGATAAGGGGCCAGCAATTAGGAATGCACCGACGATAAAGAATAAGGGTAAGGGACGTGTCTTTGCTTTAAATTAGTAAGAGGCTCACGATTCGCACATAGCCATCATAGGTATCATCCCTATCCAAAGTTCTAGTGCAAAATGTTTGATTGATTCTAGTACTACCCATTCTTTTGTATCACTTTGTTTTGCTAAGGGTTTGGGAAAAGATAAGGAATTGATGAGTGAACCTTTAGTAATATCTACTCCTTTAGGGGAGGTGATGGAAGTAAGGTATGGGTATAAGGGTTATGATGTAGATATTAATGGACAAAAACTTTAGGTAGTATTGTTAAAATTAGATGTAGTAGAATTTAATGTGATATTAGGGATGGGCTAGTTATATGAGTATGGAGCTCATATCGACTGTAAAAAGAAACTTGTTGAGTTTCAAACCAAGGATGGGAAGGAGTTTGTGTATCAAGGAGATAGGAATGAGAATCCTCTAAACTTGATATCGGCCTTAGGAGCGAGATGGATGTTAAGGAAAGGGTGCCAAGCGTACCTAGCCCATGTAATCGATACTGACAAGGAGGCCACCATTTGAGATGAGAGCATTCCAGTGGTGGATGAGTTCATGGATTTTTTTTATAAGATTTACTCAGATTACCATCTAATCGTGAGATTGAGTTCAACATTGAACTGCTACCTGGTATGCAACTCATCTCGATACTACCATATAATATGGCACCAATGGAGCTGAAAGAGTTAAAGATGCAATTGCATGATCTGCTCGATAAGGGTTTTATCCGACCAAGCAGTTCGCCATGGGGCGCTCCAGTGCTATTCATAAAGAAGAAGGATGGCTCGTTCCAAATGTGCATCGACTATTGCTATCTTAACAAAGTCACTATGAAGAATAGATACCCGTTGCCTAGGATCGATGATCTTTTTGATCAATTGCAAGGAGCTGGTCATTTCTCTAAGATCAACTTAAGGTCTGGCTATCATCAACTAAAGATCCATGGAGAAGATATTTGCAAGACTGCCTTCCATACTATATATGGACATTATGAGTTCACAGTTTTATCATTCGGTCTGACGAATGCTCCTGTTGCTTTCATGGACTTGATGAATCAAGTGTTCAAGCCATTCTTTGACAAGTTCGTAATTGTGTTCATTAACGACATCCTAATTTACTCAAAGATTAAAGAAGAACTTGAAGAACATTTGAGGATCATGCTGCAAATGCTACGTGATCACCAACTCTATGCTAAGTTATCCAAGTGTAAGTTTTGGATGGAGTCTATCAACTTTCTTAGACATGTAGTAAGTAAGGAAGGGATTCAAGTTGATCTTAAGAAAGTTGAAGCAATAGAAAATTGGCTTAGGCCCATAACAATTTTGGAAGTATGAAGTTTCTTAGGTATGGCTGGGTATTATCATAGATTCGTATAGGACTTCTCTAAGATAGCATCCCTATTGACCAAGTTGACTAGAAAGCAAGTTAAGTTTAATTGGGGAGAGTCCTACGACGAGAGTTTTCAGAAGCTTAAAAAGAGTCTTCAGTACATCTTGAGCCAAAAAGACCTCGACCTAAGGCAAAGGTGATGGATTGAATTGTTGAAAGACTATGATTATCAGATTCTTTACCATTTGGAAAGGTGAACATGGTGGCAGATGCCTTGAGTCAGAAGTCAATGGGAAGCCTAGCCCATGTAACAGTACGAAAGAGACCGATCACAAAGGAATTAAAGAAATTATTTAGCCGAGGCTTAAAGTTGGAGATTGGAGGATTGAGGGTTTTATTAGCTCATTTCCAAGTAAAGTCTAAACTAATGGAAGAAATAAGGGATTCACAAAGTAAGGACCTATACATGATAAAGTTGAAAGATGGGATGAAAGAAAGGAAGAACTCTGAGTTTGAAGTGGTCAATGGAATTTTAAAGTGCGGAGATAGAGTATGCATGCCTGATATGGATGGATTAAGGGAAAGTATACTGAAGGAGGCTCATCAGACACCTTACTGTGCTCATTCTAGAACTACTAAGATGTACCATAATGTGAAAGCTAACTATTGGTGGCCTAGACTAAAGAAGGATGTGGTGATGTTTGTAGCATCTTGTTTAACATGCCAATAAGTCAAGTATGAACATCAACGACCATCTGGATTGCTATAAGAAATTTGACTGCCTGAATGGAAGTGGAAGCGCATCACTATAGACTTTATAGTTTGCTTGCCTAGAACCTCCAAAGGATATAACTCTATGTGGGTCAGAGTGGACTGATTGACAAAATCTGCTCATTTTGTAGGAGTTAAAACCATATATTTTGCAGCTCTGTATGAGCAATTATATGTGGACGAGATCGTGAAACTACATGGAGTGCTAATTTCCATCATCTCGGATCGAGGGACTCAATTTACCTCAAGGTTCTGGTAAAAGTTATAAGAAGTGTTAGGGACACAACTGGATTTTAGTACTGCATTTCACCCATAAGCAGATGGACAGTCTAAAAGGATGGGTCAGACACTAAAGGATATGCTAAGGATATGCGTCTTGGACTTTGGTGGTAGTTGGCATAAGCACTTACCTTTGATTAAATTCACTTATAACAACAGCTATCATTCGTCCATTGGCATGGTACCATATGAAGCATTGTATGGGAGAAGATGTCATTCTCCAGTTTGTTGGATTAAACCTAGAGATAAGCATATGGAGATGCCCAAATTGCTTAAGGAGACTACAGAGAAAGTACCTTTGATTCAAGAGCGATTGAAAATGGCCTTCAGTTGGCAAAAGAGTTATGCAGACCCTAAGTGAAAAGACATTTATTTTGCCATGGGAGATCACGTGTTCTTGAAAGTTTCTCCAATGAAAGGAGTTATGAGATTTAGCAAGAAGGGGAAGTTATTGCCTCGCTTTTTTGGTCCTTTCGAAATGTTAGATAAGGTTAGGGAAGTATCTTATAGACTTGCCTACCTCCAATCATGACGCATGTGCATCCAGTGTTTCATGTATCCATGTTAAGAAAGTATGTGTTAGATCTGTCTCATGTTCTATCACCCCCAGACGTTATGTTAGATGAGCAACTATCCTATAAGGAGTCACCAATAGCTATAGTGGATCAACAAGTGAATAGGTTAAGAAACAAGGAGATACCCATGATTAAGGTTCAATGGCGAAATCATAGGATAGATGAGTGCACTTGGGAAGCAGAGGAGGAGATGCGACAGAAGCATCCTCAGCTTTTCAAGAGTAGTTATGTAAGGATTTAAATTCAAGGATGAATTTCTTTTAAGGGGAGAGAATGTAACAACCCACACCTACCCTAAAAATTTTCGTGATAATTTGCTTGATTTAGAACTATTAAAGTTAAGTGTGTGCTTTTGTGAGAATTAGTATTCTATGTGTTGATGAGCATGTGGCATATTAAATTAATTTTAATATGTATAATATGAGTTTATATTGTGAAATAAATGATTTACATGAAGTGCATTTGCATCAAATAATTTATTTTAAACAAAATGAATTTTCATGCATAAAGACAATTTTTAAGCATAAAATGATTTTATGAGTATTTTAAAATAATTTTTAAATAAATATTTTTGGGGGAAATATTATAGAAATAATAATAAAAATATTTTTATTTTAATAACTCATAATCAGCTTCTAATTTAAATAAAAAGCCTAAATATATAAAAGTCAACTACCCAAAAACCTTCCTAGCCTAGCTCATCAAGGGTATTAGAGGAAATTTGCCAAAACCCTACATATTAACATGAGAAATTCGGCTAGCCCTAATGTTCCAGTAGCCATCACTCTAATTTTCTATATCTTGACAAAAAAATTCTCTCAAAATATTTCTCTCTATCGAAATTAAGAAAACTCCTTTCAATTTTGCAATTTCTCGCCTGTAATCATAAGCTTTTCTTCTCTTTCGATTCCTAAACTGATTTCTATGAAATAAATTATGAGAAAATTATTTTGAACTGGTTGTTTACTAATTTTTATAGATTTAATTCTAATTGGGTGAGTTTTTGGGAGAGAAAATTAATTCTCTACCGAAAACGCAAATCTTTCTGCGAGATTTCTCCAAAGGTGAATCCTATAACTTAAAATCAAAATTTTTATGCATAAACATCACTAAAGGGGGGCAAATTGTGCATCAATGATTTCTAAACTAATTTTTCATGTATTTTGATGAAAAATATTAGATTAAACTAGATTTTTGCATACTGTAATGACCGAAAAATTTTAGAAAACAAAGAAATTCAAGGTTTTTGTGTTAGAACTTAGAAGTTGGAAAATTCTATTATTAATTTAACATGTGTCTGCTGATTTGTGTGTAAATGGATTCTAATATGATATTTTTTTTGTTTAGATGAAAAATAATGATTTAAATCATGTGTTTATATATTACTGTAATGATCGAAAAGTGCGGAAAGCGCGAAAACTCATGATTTTCACCCTAAGCCTTGAAACTTGGAATTTTCTTGCATAAATATTATCTATGGCTTCCAAATCATGCATGAAGATATTCTAAACTGATATTTGCTATGATTGAATGAAAAATAATGGTTTAAATCACCTGGCTACATATTATTGTAATGACTAGAAAATTCCAAAAACAAGAAAAACTCATGGTTTTGCATCATAAAAGCTAAAATTGGAATTTTCATGTACATGTCACACATACGGCTGCCGATTCATGTAAATTAGTGTTCTAAAATGATTTTTGTCATGATTACATGAAAAATATTAGTTCAAACCATTTTTTTTACATATTACTGTAATAGATAGAAAGTGCGAAAAGTAAGAAAAAATTCAGTTTTCCCTTTGATGATGCATTCGGCCTACTATGGGATTTTTATCCCAATGTCTATAATTTTTGTGCAATGTATTTTGATGATTATTGACATATATGTATGTATAATAAATGATAAAATTGTATGTCTGTTGAAGGAATGGCCCTAGAAAAGCTTAAAGGCACTTTGGTATACTTAAGGTATCTTAATTTTATATTGTGATTAGAATGTGAATGTGATTGGGAAATATAAAACTAGATGTTATGATGGCTTGAATATGAATAAATGGTCTTGAGTTGATGAGGTGATTGATTGAATGAATGGATCATAAGAGTTAAGCATGACACTTAAAAGGTTAAGTGATTAGTTGACATGTATGGAAGTGTTAAGTGTAATAAGTTGATTGTCAAAGTGAATTAATATTAAGATCATGATATTATGATGACCTTAAAAAGGTATTGACAAAATTGTAATGTGTTTTCATATGAGCCTATCAGGGCTAAGTGTGCAAGACTTTTAAAGTCAATATGTTATATGCAAGTGATGAGTACACTTATATGTGCAACTCTAAGTGTATGTGAATGCTATATTTGCATGGGGTAGTTATGCGATAGGAGCATCATGATTAAATAAATACTAAGTACTAAATTAAATATTATGTTAGAGTTTGAGGAGCTTTAGAAGTTCAAAAGGGCTACGTATATTATGCGTAAAGGAACCACAAGGTGAGTAAACTCTATATTCTTGCTTCCAATGTGAGTAAACACTATGTTCATGTTACAAGTGTGAGTATACATCGTATTCATTCTTCAAGTATGAGTAACATCATGATATGTTACAAATATATGATATCTTGTTATGTGAGCCTTTGTGATCTTTGAAACCCAAGTTCTTTCTATCCTAAAATTTGATTAAGTGATTTTTTTGTAAAGCTTGGGTTGCCAAAGGATAATTGGTCCAAAAACCACTTTTGTTTATTCAATGAGAATTTCTTGTGATTATTACCCTAACTTATATTCTTTCTGGAACTACATTGAGATCATCTATCTTACCCCTTTTCCTTGTGTGGTTCCAGGTGAGCAAATGTGAGGAGGCAAGGTGATGGATCAAGCATTCTACTCCGCTTAGGAATTCCTTGTCAAAGTCATTAATATTACCATGTTATGAAGTGTTATCATTAGAAGCTCCAGAAATATTGATTGATGCTTATTTTGAGATGTATTATTCTCTTAAAGTTTCTAAATGGGATGTGAATATTATTTTCCTTATGGATTTTATGTGAAATGTCTAATTATAATCTTCTACAATTAAAGGTACTCATTTATGTTTTAAATGAGTTATTATATGAGGTTTGGCATGATCCTAGGCATGAATTGTATATGTGTAAGTGGGTTCTATGGCTGTGGGTGACCTTATGTCTCCCTATGTTTTAGGTTCGTCATATCTCTAAAGTTGGGATGTGACAGTGCGCAAAAGGGAAAGCACAATAATAAGGGGCATGGCTGGGTATTATTACAGATTCGTATAAGACTTTTCTAAAATAGCAGCCCCATTGACCAAGTTGACAAGAAAGCAAGTTAAGTTTAATTAGGAAGAGTCTTGTGAGGAGAGCTTTTAAAAGCTCAAGAAGTGCTTGATATTAGCTCCAGTTTTGGCTTGATATTAGTCTAGTTTTGGCATTACCCGAAAGAGAAGAAGGGTTCACCGTCTACTGCGATGCCTTGCGAGTAGGACTTGGGTCCATCTTGATGCAAAATGAAAAGTCATTGCCTATGTATCATGACTACTTAAGAGGCATAAAGTGAATTACACTACTCATGATTTGGAATTGGCTGTAGTAGTGTTTGCTCTAAAGATCTAGATACATTACATGTATGGAACGAAATGTGAGATCTACAAGGATCATAAGAGTCTTTAGTACATCTTGAGCAAAAGAGACCTTAAGCTGAGGTAGAGGAAATGGGTCAAACTGTTGAAAGATTATGATTGCCAGATTCTTTACCATCCTGAAAAGGCGAACGTGGTAGCAGATGCCTTAAATAAAAAATTAATGGGAAGCCTAGCCTATGTAACTGTGCGAAAGAGGTCAATCATGAAGGAGCTAAAAGGATTGTTTAGCCAATGTTTGAGGCTGTAGATTGGAGAATTGAGAGCTTTAGTGGCTCACTTTCAAGTAAAGTCTAAGCTAATTGAAGAAATAAAGGCTTCACAAGATAAGGACCCACACTTGGTTAAGTTAAAGGATGAGACTGAGAAAGGGAAGAACTTGAATTTTGAGGTAGTTAATGGGATTCTAAAGTGTGGAAATAGAGTATGCATGCCTGATGTAGAGGGATTAAGGGAAAGGATATTGAAGAAGGCACAGCAGACACCCTATTATGCTCATCCTAGAACTACCAAGATGTACCATGATGTGAAAGCTAACTATTGGTGGCCTGGACTAAAGAAGGATGTGGCTAAGTTTGTAGCATCCTATCTGACTTGCCAGTAAGTCAAGTATGAACATCAACGACCCTCTAGATTGCTATAAGAAATTCAACTACCTAAATGGAAGTGGGAGCGCATCACTATAGACTTCGTAGTTGGTTTACTTAGAACCTCCAAAGGATATGACTCTGTATGGGTCATATGGACTGACTAATAAAGTCTACTTATTTTTTGGGAGTTAAGACCATATACTCTATAGCCCAGTATGCACAGTTATGTATGGACGAGATAGTGAAACTGCACGAAGTGTCGATTTCCATCATCTTTGATTGAGGCACTCAATTCACTTCTAGATTCTAGCAAAAGCTACAAGAAGCTTTGGGAACACAACTGGATTTTAGTACTACATTTCACCCTCAAATGGATGGATAGTCTAAAAGGACAATTCAAACCCCGAAGGACATGTTAAGAATATGTGTCCTAGACTTTGGTGGTAGCTGGGATAAGTACTTACCTCTGATAGAGTTAACCTATAATAATAGTTATCATTCGTCCATCGGCATGGCACCATATGAAGCTTTGTATGGGAGGAAATGTCATTCTCCAGTTCATTGGATTGAACCTGGAGACAAGTATGTTGAGATGTCAAAATTGCTTAAGGAGACTACCGAAAAGGTACCTTTGATTTAAGAGCAGCTGAAAATAGCTTTCAGAAGGCAAAAGAGCTATGTAACCCTAAACGAAAGGACATTCATTTTGTTATGGGAGATCACATTTTCTTGAAGTTTTCCCTAATGAAAGGTGTCATGAGATTTGGCAAGAAGGGAAAGTTATCACCTCGCTTTATCGATCCTTTCAAATTTTGGATAAGGTTGGAGAAGTGTCTTATAGACTTGCCTTACCCCCAACTATAGCACATGTACATCTAGTGTTTCACATCTCGATGTTAAGAAAGTATGTATCGAATCCATCTCATGTCTTGTCACCTCCGAGCATCCCAATAAATGAGTAGTTATCCTATAAGGAGTTACTAACAGCCATGGTGGATCAACAAGTGAAGAGGTTAAGAAACAAGGAGATACCATAATTAAGGTCCAATGGCAAAATTATGGGATAGATGAGTACACTTGGGAAGCCGAGGAGGAGATGCAGCAGAAGCATCCTCAACTTTTAAGAATGCTTGAGTAAGTATTTAAATTCAAGGATGAGTTTGTTTTAAGGGGGGAGATGAAACAACCCACATCTACCCTATGAGTTTTCGTGACAAGTTGTTTGAATTTAGAGTTATTGTGACAAAATATGTGATTTTATGAAAATTCATGTGTGATGTGATTTATTAGTATGTGACATGTTAAATTAATTTTAATATGCCTAATATGAATTACTAGTGCAAAATAAATAATTTATAAGAAGTGCAATAGCATAAAATAATTTATTTTACATAAAATGAATTTTCATGCAAAAATGCGATTTTTAAGCATAAAATAATTTTGTGAGTATTTTTATAATTTTTTAAAATAAATATTTTATGGGGAATTTTAATAAAAATAATAAGAAAAATATTTTATTTTTAATTACCTATAATTAGCCCTGAAATTAAATAAAAAGCCCAAACACCCAAAAGCCCATTACACCAAAACACTTCTAACCTAGCTCAATAAGGGTAATCTTGGAAATTGTCCAAAACCCTAAATATATAAGATGAAATTTGGCTAGCCCTTGCTTCTAGCAGCCACCATTCTATTATTTCATTATGTTGTTAAAAAAATTCTCTCAAAATTGTTCTCTCTATTGAAATTCACAAAATACCTTCAAACCTTACGATTTCTTGACTGTATTCGTAAGTTTTTCTCTCCTTTGAATTTATTATTGGATTTCTATGAAAATAATCATGAAAAAATTATTTTGAACTCAGTATTTACTAATTTCTACTGATTTAATTCAGTTTAGGTGAATTTTTGAAAGAGAAATTAATTTCTCTATCGAAAATACTAACCTCTCTACACAAATCTTTCAATAGTGAATCCTACAACTCAAAATTTGAAAATTTCATGCATAAACTCATCAAGAGTGGGAAATTTTTACATGTTTGTGTTCTAAATGAATTTTTGATGTGTTTAGATTAAAAATATGGAATTAAATCATATTTCTACAAATTTATGTAATGATTGAAAAGTTTCAAAAAACAAGGAAATTCATGGTTTTCGTCCTAGAACTTAAAAGTTGAAAAATTCCATGATTTTATATTGGTATGGCTGCCAATTTGTGTATGATGGAATTCTAAATTGATTTTTGTGGTCAAAAGGAAAATAATGATTTAAATCATGTGTTTATATATTACTATAATGAATGGAAAGTACGGAATGCTAGAAAACTCATGATTTTCACTCTAAACCATAAATTTGGAATTTTCATGCATGAGGATTGTTTATGGCTGATTGATTGGTGTGTATTGGTATTCTAAACTTATTTTTTTTTATGATAGAATAAAAAATAATGGTCCAAATCACGTGTTTACATATTACTGTAATGACTAGAAAGTACCAGAAATAAGAAAACTCATTGCTTTTCATCCTAAAACCTAAAATTGGAATTTTCATGCATATGTTATACCAATAGGTGCCAATTCCTATGGTTTAATGTTCTAAAATGATTTTTGTTATGTTTACATGAAAAATCTTAGTACAAACCATGTTTTTGCATATTAATGTAATAAACAGAAAGTACGAAAAGTGAGAAAAAAATCATGTTTGTTCTTAATTGTGCATTTCAACCTACATCAGGAATTCAATTCCAATGTCTATAATTTTTATGTAATGTGTTTTAATAATTATTGACTTATATATATGAATAATAAATGATTAAATGGCATGTTGATTGAAGGAATGACCTTAGACAAGCCTAGAGGCAATTTGGTATACTTAGGGTATCATAACCCTATGTTGTGATTAATATGTGAATGTGATTAAGTAATATGGAAATAGGTTTTATGATGAGTTAATAATGAATGATCTTGAATTGATGAAGGGATTGATTGTATGAATTGATCATAAAGAGATGGGCATACCACTTGAAGGGTTATTGTTAAGTTGATATATATAGAAGTGTTAAGTATATTGATTTTGAGATTATGACATATTTTGTTTGACTTTGGAAAAGTAATAGTATGAGTTATAATGTGATTACATGTGGGCCTATAAAGGCGAAGTATGCAAGATTGTAAAAGTCAACATTCTATGTGCAAGTGATGAGTGCACTTCTAAGTGCAACTCTAAGTGTATGTGAATGTTATATATGCATGGGATAGTGTGGGATAGGATAGCATGATGTGAAATAAATACTAAGTAGTGAATTAATTATTATGTTAGAGCTTGAGGAGTATTAGAGGTTTAAAGGCTACAAGTATTAGGAGCAAATGAGTCACAAAGTGAGCAAACATTATATTCATGTTATAAGTGCAAGTATTTTGTTATGGGAATCTTTGAGACTCTTAAAACCCAAGTCTTTTCCTACTTTTAATTATGATTGTATGATTTCTTTATTAAGCTTGGGTTGCCAATGGATAATTGGTCCAAAACTATTACTGTTTATTCAATGATATGAAAGACCTTTTGTAATTGTTGCCTTACCTACTTTCTTTTTGGAACTACACTATTATTGTATCTTCTTTCAAAACGTTAAACTGATATTTCTATTGTTTCCTAAAGTGCTATTGTCATATGTGATTACTATTAGCTCTAGCTATTGTATCTCTAACCTTATATGCAAAAATCCTAATGTCGATGGGGTTAATCATTGAAACTTGTGCTCATGGTCTTAACTCGATGGATAAAGGTAATGTATCCACCTCAACTAGAAGGGGCAGTTCTAGTTATGGAGCCTGATCAGTTTCATGACTTTATAAGTTATGGGTTGGGAGTTGGAATTTGGTTTGAGGCCATCTCTCCTTAGAGTGAATGAGTTAACATAGTCATTTACTTTTTATAAGTGATAAGTGTTATAAGTGTGATTTCTGCAAACTTGCTAAAATGAAAACCTTGCTAAACTGCAAACTTTGATTTATGAATTATAAATTATGAACTATGTGTTATAAGCTATGGGTTTCCTTTTTAAAGGAATATATGTTATTGTATGTGTTATATTGTTTACTCATTGAGATTATCTATCTCACCCTTTTTCCCTTGTGTGGTTCTAGGTGAGCAATATGAGGAGGCAAGGTAATGACTCAAGTATTCTACTTCGCTTAGGGAATTCCTTGTCAAAGTTATAATAATATCGTACTATGATGAGTCTTTAGACACTCCAGGAGTTATTATGGGAACTTTATTTTAGAATATTATGATGGAGAATTTACTTGGAGTCTTATTATTATTTTCTTATGAATTGTATTAAAATATATTTTTAACTTATGCAACTTAAGGTTTTTTCCTTTACAAAAAGGTTTATTAAGTTAATGCATGAGGTTCAGTATGATCCTAGGCAATGATTGTATGTTCATGAGTGGGTTCTATGGGTATGGGTGACCTTATGTCTCCCTATATTCTAGGACCATCATATCTCCAAAATTAGGGTGAAACAGTGGTGCTTCTCACACTCTTAGACAATGTCCTTGTCCTTGTCTTCAGATTCTACATGTTTGCATTTCAATTATATATTAATCACTTCCATATTATATCACTTCTTTGTTATATCATTAGTTTAAATTTAGCTTAACTTGATGTAATACCCAAGGTTTCCTAACCCATTAGAGTTAGCAATGGTGCTATAGGAGATTTAATGTTACAATAAAGAATGGAATCAATTTTGATAAGCATCTTTATCATAGAATGGAAGTCAAACCGAGTTTGACTTAATGTGACTACATTAATTATTTATTTGAAATGTGACTCGCTAGTGCTAGTGAATGGTTATGAGTATAATACCTAAGCATCTCCTAAATCATTGGAAATAATAATAGTGACATCATAAGTTGATTCTAATCAAAGCTACACTAACAAAATAAAAGTCAAACCTAGTTTGACCTAAGGAGCCTACATGATCTACATACTTGAATAATGCTATTAAAGGGCCAGTAAATGTACAATATAAAGCAAATAAAATTTATCTAATAGTGTATAGCACATGTAGAGAAAATAGGAAGTAAACCTATATGCATCAAAGTGAAAGTAAAGAAATGAAAATTTTACAAAGTTACTAAGTTTGAAATGTACACATATTGGATTTGTTAATGGGTCTTTGGACTACAAGACCTAAGCCCATTAGAATGGTTAGCTCATAAGGTTCATGCATCGATGAGCATACATTTAACTGGAGTTAAGAATGGTTAACTAAGGTTAAGTTTGATATTGGAAGATCTAGCGTTTAATTTTAACTTGGAAGCCACCATTTTTTACTATGCCAAATCCTTTTCCAACTTGAATTCTCACTTTTCCTACACCAAAGTCCACATTCATTTTTACTCTTTCCATACCATATAATGAACATCATCAATCTAGATGAGATCCTAGCCATTCAACTCGATTAAATCATAACTATCCATTTTGATTAAATCCTAGCCATTAGATTGAGTGTGATTAAATTACCACCATTCAACTTGCATATATAGACAAAAAGATGTGCAATTTTCTTCATTTTTAGAGAAAACACTCTCCAAATTTTGGCTACCCTCTTAGAAGTATAAATCAAGGCTTTCTAAGGTAAGGAATCATGCTCATCTTCTTCCTTCTTTGTTCTAAGTATGTACTTGGTAAATTAGTTAAAAAAATTTCTCTTTTCTTTCACCTATATGGATTAGCATAAGAAAAATAAATATAGGAGATATTTATTTTGCATATTAATTGATAACATATAGAATTTGGACTTAGGAAAACAAAGTTTAATAAGTGAAAATAAGCAAGAAAAGCTTGAAGCTCGTCTAATGGAAACATAAGAGCAAGGTTTTGGCCTCTCTTTGATTAGGTAAAGAGAATTGTTCTAAAATATATTTGATATTAGCTAAGGTTATATAGGATGGAGAATAGGGGTTTGGAAGTGTCAAATTGAATTATAGAAACTTATTTCAACACTTGAAATTTTGAAGACATAACTTAGGTTAAAAGATCAAGATCTAATAATTATTTTCCATGTTTAATTGATGGTATAGGCTTTTTAACATGCTAATTTCACAATTCTATGATCAATTTGAAGATTGGATGAGGAATTAATAGTTTTTGCCAAATTCTAGGATTTATAAACAAATTGGAGATTTGGTAACTAAACTTGAATTCACCAAATTGAAGGGGAAATTAAGCTTAAGAATAGTACAACATGATTTGTATAATATTAATTTCAAAATTTAATTGATAGAAATGATTTTCCCCAAATTTAATGAACTAAGTTCAATTATAGAATTAGAAGGTGAAAGTATAATTAGTTCCATTGAATATTGATATTTGTTTAAATTGATTTTAATTAAGCAATATGAAGATGAAATGTGAAATTGGGAGGAAAGGAATTATCTTTCCTTAAATGAATACATTTGAATATTTGTAAAACAATTAAGGAAAGTGTTAAAATTAGTGACAAGTATATGTATAGTGTGTCTTGACCTTAAAAGTAATAAGTTCGTACTACAATAAATAAGATAAAAGTGTTAACAATTTAAGCTAAATTTAAACTAATGACATAACAAAGAAGTGACATAATAAAGAAGTGATTAATGTGTAATTGAAATGCAAATGTGTAGAATCTAAAGACAATGATAAGGGCATTGTCCAAGAGTATGGGGAGCACCACTAGCATCAAAGTCAAACGTAAATAGGAACAAAGGAGTCAAAGGTGAGTACTTAATAATATAATATGTCATGTGCCATATTCTATGAACCATTATTTATGAAACTATTTTCATTGAAATATCCTAATTTTATATCGAGCATGAATTTCCTAGTGAATATTGAGCCATTTGAAATAATATTTCTTTATGGCACTTAACCATTGTGAACCCTTCAAGTTGATTTCATAATACGATCATTGAATTCCTTATTGTGAATCTTATATGAACCATTCTATTGATGCTTATTGATAAGCAAAAATGCCCTTCTGATGTGGGGTAATACATCCTACCTAATGCTCTTGGTATAGGCTTGCGGGTAGGGCGAGAGTGCCCAATCTCTGTTAAGGGGGAATGCCTAACCATAAGTCCTAATCAGTCTTGCATAATGTGATGCATGTGAGTGAGCAAGGCTTAGACCGCCACTCTTGAATTTATATATGTGGGAAGCATTTCTTTTCCAAGAAAATACTATTTTTGCTAAACATGTTGTTTCCATCTTAAATGAGAACTTTAATCTTACTGATAATTTTGATTAATATTGCTTCATTGTCATAATGAGCTCATCCTGATAAGGAGCCACATACTCACCCATATTGTATTATTATGTACTCATTGAGCTTTGTCTCATTCCTTATTTGTTTAAATTTTTCAGGTAAGGTTGACGAGTCAGCAAGGTAAAATTCCAAGCCTTATTCTTCCACTTAGGACTTGCTCTACTAATTTTAAGTGCTCTGAATCTTGGTTATATGACTATGAAGACCATTGTTTTAGAGCCCCATGGTTACCAAAGTTTTAGTACTAAAATGTAATTAGGTTTAAATGTATTGTTATTACTATTATATAGTGTATTAAGTAATGAACATTTGGATAATGACATGAAATCCAAAGGAAATTTTATGGGTTGAGTACGTAAATGGTATTAGTAAGTACTTAGTAATATGTAAAATGGTAAACTAGTAACAAGCAATAAAGAAAGGTAATCATGTTTTGATATTAGGATAAGGTTCAATATAGTAAATGGTAAAGGATTATAAGTTGAATGGGTTTCTACAGGTTTGGGTAACTTTATGTCTCCCTATATCCTAGGATCATCACAGATTAATAAGTGGGTCATGACACTTGTTAACACTTTTATCTTGTTTATTGTATTACTAACTTATTACTTTTAAGGTCAAGGCACATTATACATATACTTATTATGAATTTTAAGACTTTCCTTAATTGTTTTCCAAATAGCCAAATGTATTCAATTAAGGAAAGATAATTCCTTTCCTCCTAATTTCACATTTTAATTTCATATTACTCAATTAGAATCAATTTAAACAATTTCCAATATTCAATGAAACTAATTCTACTTTCACCTTCCAATTCTATAATTGAACCTAGTTCATTAAATTTGGGAAAAATTATTTCTATCAATTGAATTATGAAATTAACATTATGCAAATTATGTTACACCATTCTTAAGCTTAATTCCCCCTTCAATTTCATGAATTCACGTTCAATTCTAAAAATTTCCAATTTGTCCATAAACCTAGAATTTGGAAAAAAACCATTAATTTATTATCAATCATCAAATTAGTCATAGAAATATGAAATTAATGTAACATAAAACCTATATGATCATTCAATTATCAAAATCTAGCATTGGAACACCAAATTTCCTTTTTAACTAAGTTTATGCAACAATGATTTCCAAGTCTTGAATCAAGTTTCTAAAATTCATTTTAACACTTTCAAATAATTTTTCTCTATCTGAAATAACCTTATAAAATTTCACTTAGAATTTAGAACACATCCTTCACTATTTCTCATGTTTGCTCAATTCAACACCTAGTAATGTTTAGGTAACTTTCATACTTTCTTTGCCATCTTCACATCAATCTTTTAATTCTCTAGCCAAATCTCCATATTTCATATAAGAATATCCAAAACTACGTTTTATGTATATACTCTCTCATATGGCTAAAACATATAGACATTGTGTAAGAGGAATTTAAGCAACTTAAATACCAAAATCATACTTGGAACATAGAAAGGAAAGGATGAACATGATTTATCACCTTAGGAAACTTTAATTTGTTAAGACCCTTGTTGATGTTGGTATAGAGAAAATTTCCTCATTGGTAATGTGAAGTTTTGGTATAGAGATTTGTAAATGATGTCCATAATATGAATTAACATATATATATACATACATACATATATATATATATATATATATATATATATATATATATATATATATATATATATATATATATATATATATACATATGATGTATTGCATGATGAGGATTTAATCATCTCTAATCCAATGGCTATGAATTAATTATAATGGATGGCTATGATTTAATAAAATTGCATGGCTAGGATCTTATCTAGGTTGATAATACTCATCATATGATGTGGAAAGAACAAAAATGAATGTAGTCTTTGGTGTAAGAAAAGTGAGAATTCAAGTTTGAAAAGGATTTGTCTTAGTAAAAAATTATGGCTTCCAAGTCAAAATTTGATGGCTAACTCATCGTACATCCATTTAACCTTGGTTAGCTATTTCCAACTCTAGCCAATACTACAAAAATCTAGTCATTTACCAATGGAAAATTTCTTCAATAAACATAAGAAATCCATCAGTAAGTATGTTTACTGACGGATTGGGGATGGACAAAACTTGTTGGTAAACCTTTAGTCAGTAATTCAGTAAAAATGGATTAAGCAATCCATTGGTAAATTGACCAATGGAGATTGGTCAGTATTTCATTACAAAATGGTTGGTAATTTCATTCAAAAATGTCTTAAATAATCATAATCCATCAGTAAATATAGATATTTGTCAGTAATCCATCATTCAAGTGTGAAAAAAATAATTTAATAATATTATTGGTCAGTAATCCATCAGTAAATTATGGTTAAAATAATATTTTAACAAAACGGTCAGTAATTCATTAGTAAATAACGTTCAAAAAAATAATATTTTAAGAAAATGATCAGTAATCCATTAGTAAATTATTTTAAAAAATAATTTAACAACATAAATGGTCAGCAATCTGCTAGTAAAGTAAAGAAAAATAATTTTTTAATAACTAAATTCAGTCAGTGATCTGTCAGTAAATTAGACAATATTTTTTTTAAATATTTAATAAATTAATTTTATAAATAAGATATTAATTAAAAAATTATAAATAATTATATAATACAAATATCAAAATTAAGTATTATATAACATAATACTATTTACAAAAAATATAATATACTGTACACCCTAAAAATATTAAAAATAACTAAACTAAAAAAAATTAAAAAAAAGAATAATTGTGCTCCTCAGCATCATCACCCTCCTCATCGTGGCCCTCCTAATAGTACTAGCCATGCTCCAAATATACTATATATGCATTAGTAGGAGCAATAGCAACATCTCTCGCTGAAGGGTGCTAAGAAGTAGTAGAAGCCGGTGGAGGAACATGTGGAGGAGCAACACCACCAGCAAAGTACTATAAGAATAATTGTTGCATCTATAGCTTGACCTGCTAGTGGACTTGTTCCTAGATTGTCCGTTGCATGTCCTCCTATATCTGAGCTACTCACCTATTAATCTCCTACTACATATGCTTAGCTGTAGGTAGCAATGGTGGTGGTGGTGGAGCTGTGGAAGAACTGGCTCTATGATGTTCGAATGAGCAAGCCAAAGAACCCATCCTATAGACTCATCCCTTCTCCCAGCCCCTAATAGCTCATAACTATAGGTCAAACTCATCTACCTGAGGTGGCTCAATGGATCCGAGGGCTGGCTGTCACATCCTAATTTTAGAGATATGACAGTCGTAGAACATAGGTAGACATAAGGTCACTCATGCCTATAGAACCCACTCATGCATATGAAAACATTGCTTAGGATCGTACCAAATCTCATCTATTAACTTAGCTGAACCATTTATAAGAAAAATCTTAAGTTGCTGAAGAATAGTTAAAATATACTTTAAATAATCCCAAAATAAAGAACATTTTAAAGACTCCAAAATAAATCATCAACATAATGTTCCAAAATAAGACTCCTGGAGCAATTAAGAGACTCATATAATAATATTAGACTTAGACAAGGAAATCTCCCAAGCAGAGTAGGTTGCTTGAGCTAACACCTTGCCTCCTCAAATTGCTCACTGGAACCACATAAGGAAAAAAGGGGTGAGATAGATGATCTTAATGAGTAAACAATGCAACTTGAACAATAACATATATCCCTTTGTAAGGGTTCATAATTCATAAATTAATGGTTTGCAATTTAGTAAGGTTCATAGAAATCAACTTACAAACTTATAACTTATAGAGTAGATAGCCATTGGCTCATTCACTTAGGGGAGAGGTGGCAACATACCAAATTCCAACTCCCAACTACAATAGCTAACTCCAAATCGTGAGTAGGATAATTAACTTCATACTTCTTAAGCTGTCATGATGCATAGGTGTTGACTTTCCCATTCTGCATCAAGAAGCATCCTAGTCCTACTCGTGAGGCATCACAATAGATAGTGAACCCTTCTCCTTCTGGTAATGTCAAAACTGGAGCTGATATCAAACACTTCTTGAGCTTCTAAAAACCCTCCTTGCAGGACTCTCCCCAATTAAACTTAACTTGCTTTCTTGTCAACTTGGTCAATGGGGTTGCTATCTTAGAGAAGTCATGTATGAATCTACCTTAATACCCAGCCATACCCAAGAAATTTTATACTTTTGAAACTATTGTAGGCCTTGGCCAATCTACTATCACTTCAAGTTTCTTAGGATCAAATTGAATCCCTTCCTTACTTACTACATGTCTAAGAAAGTTGACAGACTCCATCCAAAACTCACACTTGGATAACTTAGCGTAGAGCTAGTGATCACGTAGTGTTTACAGCATGATCCTTATACGTTCTTCATGTTCTTCTTTATTCTTTGAGTAAATCAAAATGTTGTCAATGAACACAATCACCAACTTGTTAAGGAATGGCTTGAACACTCAATTCCTCAAGTCCATGAAAGCAGCAGGTGCATTCGTCAGACTGAATGGCAAAACCATGAACTCATAGTGTCCATATCTAGTACGAAAGGTAGTCTTGCAGATATCTTCTCCATGGATCTTTAGTTGATAATAGCTAGACCTTAAGTCGATCTTGGAGAAATGACTAGCTCCTTGCAATTGATCAAAAAGATCATCGATCCTCGGCAACAGGTACCTATTCTTTACAGTGACTTTGTTAAGCTGGCAATAGTCGATGCACATTTGGAATGAGCCATCCTTCTTTTTTACAAACAGTATTGGAGCGCCCCATGGCAAACTGCTTGGTCGGATAAAACCCTTATCGAGCAGATCATGCAATTAATGGACCCACGTAGTTCATTCCATAATTAAATGGAGGGATTTAGGAGTTAATCAGATTAATTTTGGTTTAGGTGTTTTGAGAGTGAGGAAAAAAGGCTGATACCTTTGCTTTTGACAGGCAAAGGGTTTTACTGGACTGAAGTTCCATTTTATCGGGACCAAATGATTGGATTGATTAAGAGATTAATTAATTAATTAAAATGAATAATTAACTAATTAATGTGATAAAATGGATGGATTGATGGATTAATTAATTAATTTGGATGAAGGGTGGATTAAGAAAAAGGATTAATTTGATTTTGAAAAAAAAGGAATGATTTTTGAAAAAAGAGTGATTAATTAATTAATTAAAAATATTAATTAATTACTTAATTGAGTGATTAATTAAAAAAAAGTGTTTTAGTTAATTAAAAGGATTAATTAAATTGGTTAGGGTAAGATAGTTAATTAATTAAAAAGATTAATTAATTAATTAGAGAGTGGTTGGATGAAGAAGAGAGGAATTAATAGATAATCATCAATACTAACTCAAGAGATGTCGTGGAATGAAAGATGAAGGGAGGTATTTATAAGAAAATGATGTGAGGGTGATTTGGTAAGTGGAAAAGTGAAATCACCAAAAGGGTAAGGCTGAAAAATGGTAAAAAATCTAATTAGGGGCACTTTGGGAACTACAAAAGGGTAGTGGGGACTGCGCCACTTGAGGAGTCAGTGGCACCATTGGGCCTCTGGGTGATGATGCTAGTGTGCTAGGCGACATGCCACCTAGGAGGGTGGCAGCACCGCCCAAACATTTAACAGGTGCTAAGGCTACAGTTGGATGATGTGGGTGCAAAATTAAGGGTTCACAGGGAGACATAAGGTCACCCACGCCCGTAGAACCCACTCATAAACATGCAATCACTGCCTAGGATCATACTAAATCCCATGCATTAACTTAACTAAAATATTTATAAGAAAAATTTAAGTTGTGGAAGAATAGTTAAAATATACTTTAAATACAATCCATAAAAAAAAATAATATTTAGACTCCAAATAAAGTCACCAAAGCATAACATTTCAAAATAAATTCCCAAAACAAATATTCTCGGAGCATCTGAGGATGTCTCTTCATAACATAGCAAGGTAAATAACTTAGACAAGGAAATCCCCCAAGCAAAGTAGATTGCTTGAGCCATCACCTTACCTTCTCATAAAGCTCATTTGGAACCACACAAGGAAAATGGGTGAGATAGATGATCTCAATGAGTAAACAGTATAGCTTAAACAATAACATATATCATTTAAAAAGGGCTCATAGCTTATAACACATAGTTCATGATTTAAAACTCATAGTTAGTTTGCAATTTAGCAGGGTTAGTAGAAATCATACTTATAACACTTATCACTTATGAAGAGTTGATGGCTATTTTAGCTTATTCACTCTAGGGAGAGGTGGCATTATACCCAATTTCAACTCCCAATCCATCACTTATAAAGAGTCGTGAAATTGATCAAGCTCTACAACTAGAACTGCCCCTTCTAGCTGAGGTGGATATACTACCCCTATCCATTAGGTTAAGACCATGTGCATAGGTTCCGATGATTACCCTCATTAGCATGAAGATTTCTGCATAAAAGTTTAGAGGTACCATAGCCAGAGCTAATGGTAACCACTTATAACAATAGCACTTAAGAAAATAATATCATGTGGCATAATAGTGATAGCAATTTAACTTATTGAACAAAAGATAAGATAATAGTGTGATTCCAAAAAGAAAGTAAGATAAGGCAACAATTACAAAGGATCTTTCATATCAGTGAATAACAATAATTGCTTTAGACCAATTATCCTTTAGCAACCCAAACTTAACAAAAAAATCATATAATTATAATTAAAAATAAAAAAAGACTTGGGTTTCAAGAATGTCAAATGTTCCCACAACATAATCACTTGTACTTGTAACATAAATATAATGTTTACTCACCTTTTGGTTCATTTGCTCCTAGTACTTATAGCCCTTTTTGAACTTCTACTACTCCTTAAGCTCTAATATAATATTTAATTCAGTACTTAGTATTTGTTTAACATTATGCTATCCTATCCCATAACTATCCCATGCACATATAACATTCACATACATTTGGAGTTGCACTTAGAAGTGCACTCATCACTTACACATAACATGTTGACTTTCCAAGCCTTGCATACTTTGCCTTTATAGACCCATATAAAATGACATTATAACCCATATTATGACTTTTCTAAAGTCAAACACAATATATCATGATCTTAATATCAATTCAATTTAACATCCAATTTAGTACACTTAACACCTTCATATATATTAACTTAACAAGTAACCTTTCAAGTATTGTGCTTATCTCATATGACTAATTCATACAATCAATCTCATCAGCCATTTAAGATCATTAACTCTTTATTAACTCATCATAAACTTATTTCTCATATCACTTAATCATATAAACATATTAATCACATCATAAATATAGGGTTAGGAAACCCTAGGTATACCTTATTGTCTCTAGATTTGTCTAGAGTTATTCCTTCAATCAAAATGCAATCAAGTCATTTATCATTCATGTATACATGTCAATAATCATTAAAATATATCACATAAAAATTATAGACATTGGGATTGAATTCCCAATGTAGGCCGAATTATACAATTAAGGAAGATCATGAACTTTCTTACTTTTCACACTTTCTTTTCATTATAATAATATGCAAACACATTATTTAAACTAATATTTTTCATGTCAACATGGCAAAAATCATTTTAGAATGCTTATATGTATGAATCAACACCTATATAAATATACATGCATTAAAGTTTTCCAATTTTAGTTTCTAGGATGAAAACCATGAATCTTTCTTATTTTTGGTACTTTTCGATTATTACAATAATATTTAAACACATGATTTAAACTAATATTTTTCATGTAAACATGACAAAAAATATTTTAGAACTTTAACTATAGGAATTGGAAGCCATAGGTAATCCATATGCATAAAAATTTCAATTTTAGGGTTGAGAGTGAAAATCATGAGTTCTCTTCCTTTTTGGTGTTTTCCAATCATTACAGTAATATACAAAAATGTAATTTAAATCAATATTTTTCACCTAAACACAACAAAAATTAGTTTAGAATACAAATATGTGCAACTTGGTAGCCCCCCTTGTGTTTATGGATGAAATTTCAAATTTTGAGTTTTAGCATTCACCTTTGAAGAATTCACATAGAGAGGGTTGTGTTTTCAGGGGAAAATTTGATTTCTCTTCCAAGAATTCACCTAGGCCAAATTTAATCAATATAAATCAATAAATACTTAGTTCAAAATAATTTTCTCATGATTATTTTAAAAAAATCAGATAGTAAATTGAAAGAAGAGAAAAACTTACGAAATGGTCGTGAAATCGCAAGGTTTGAAAATATCTTGTGAATTTCAGTTGAGAGATTATTTTTTAGAGTATTTTTCTATCAAAATTATAAAGAATAATAGAATAGTGGCTGCTACTCTAGGATTGGCTGAATTTTTGCTATAAATATTTAGGATTTTAGGCAATTTCCAAGTTTACCCTTAATGAGCTAGGTGAGGAGTGTTTTGGTGTAATTGGCTTTTGGGAAATTAGGCCTTTTATTTAATTTATAGGCTGATTATAGGTAATTAAAAATAAAATATTTTTTTTATTATTTTCATTAAAATTCCACCCAAAATATTTATTTAAAAATATTTTAAAAATGCTCAGAAAAATTATTTTTATGCTTAAAAATCGCTTTGTGCATGAAAATTCAATTTATGTGAAATAAATTATTTTATGCTTATATATTTCATATAAATCACTTACTTCACTATGATAATTCATATTATGCATATTAGAACTAATTTAACATGCCACATACTCATCAATCATATAACACATGAATTTTCATAAAAGCACACACTTAGCCATAATAGCTCTAAATTCAAGAAATTAAATCATAAAACTCCTAGGGTAGATGTGGGTTGTTACAGGGGTCCTCCAACAGGGTTACTCTTCTTGGTCATCTGATAAAAGAATCATAAGGCACATAAATAATAACAAGGAGTACTATAGCTTATCAGGATTTCATGGAACTATACTAGCGATAGACTA
Organism: Reutealis trisperma; assembly: GCA_947687605.1. Lineage (NCBI taxonomy): Eukaryota > Viridiplantae > Streptophyta > Magnoliopsida > Malpighiales > Euphorbiaceae > Reutealis > Reutealis trisperma. The sequence goes on from CANTUT010000311.1 coordinate 89,463, forward strand.
CAAGTGACATGACAGCAAAATTCCTATGCTCTAGGATTATACTTAATCAACCCAATAGACAAATAAGTCTATACTAGACTAAAAAAACTATAGCTCTGATACCAACTTTTCACATCCCAATTTTAGAGATAAGACGGTCCTAGAACATAGGGAGATATAAGGTCACCCATGCCCGTAGAACCCACTCATGCATATGAAAACATTGCCTAGGATCATACCAAACCTCATGCATTAACTTAATTGAATCATTTATAAGAAAAATCTTAAGCTGCGAAAGAATAGTTAAAATATACTTTAAATACAATCCCAAAATAAAGAACATATTAAAGACTCCAAAATAAATCATCAACATAATATTCCAAAATAAGACTCCAGAAGCAACTAAGAGACTCTCCATATCATAGAATAATATTAGACTCAGATAAGGAAATCTCCCAAGCGGAGTAGGTTGCTTGAGCTAACACCCTGCCTCCTCAAATTGCTTACCTGGAACCACACAAGGCAAAAGAGGTGAGATAGATGATCTTAATGAGTAAAT
>CANTUT010000311.1:97500-270000 GCA_947687605.1 Reutealis trisperma
TAACATCTAGTTCTATATTTCCCAATCACATTTGTATTCTAATCACAATATAAGGTTAAGATACCTTAAGTATACCAAAATGCCTTTAAGCTTATCTAGGGTCATGCCTTCAATTAATATGCAATTCTATCATTTATTATTCACACATACATGTCAATAATCATCAAAACATATCACATAAAAATTATAAATATTGGGAAAAAAATATTGATGTAGGCTGAATGTATCACCAAAGTAAAAGCTAAATTCTTTTTCTATTCGTACTTTCTGTCTATTTCAGAAATATGTAAAAACATGGTTTGAACTAAGATTTTTCATGTAAACACAACAAAAATCATTTTAGAATTTTAATTCATATAAATCAGCCATACTTGGTGTTATTCATACATAAAAATTCAACTTTTGAATTATAGAGTACAAAACCATGAGTTTTCTTGTTTTTGGTATTTTTTGGTCATTTCAGAAATAGGTAAATAGGTTGTCTAAAATATTATTTTTCATTCAATCACAACAAATATCAGTTTAGAACATGTCCATACATGATTCGGCAGCCATAAATAGTAATTATGTAAGAAAATTCCAAGTTTCAAGGCTTAGGGTGAAAATCATGAGTTTTTACACTTTTCGTTCATTACAGTAATATACAAACACATGATTTAAATCATTGTTTCTCATCCAAACAGAACAAATATCAATGTATAATCCACCTTTGGAGAAATCTCGCAGAAAGAATCGTGTTTTCGATAGAAAATAGATTTTCACTCCCAAAAACTCACTCAAACAGTTCAAAATAATTTTCCCATAACTTATTTTATAGATATCAGTTTAAAAATCGAAAGAGAAGAAAAAACTTACGATTATGGTTAAGAAATTGCGAAACTAAAAGGAGTTTTCTTAATTTCGGTAGAGAGAATTATTTTGGGAGAATTTTTCTGTGAAATACTAGAATAACAAAGTGTGGCTACTGTCTAAACTGATGGGGCCAAAATTTTGCTTATATATTAGGGTTTGGGGTGCAATTTCCAAGTTTGCCCTTAATGAGCTAGGTTAGGAGTGTTTTTGTGTAGTGCGCTTTTGGGTATTTGGGCTTTTTAATTAATTTAGGGCTGATCATAGGTACTTAAAAATACAATATTTTTCTTATTATTTTCATTAAAATTTTCCCAAAAACATTTATTTAAAAATATTTTAAAAATACTCATAAAATTATTTTATGCTTAAAAATCGCCTTTTTACATGAAAATTTATTTTACGAAAAATAAATTATTTCATGCTAATGCATTTTATTCAAATCATTTATTTCATAATAATAATTCATATTAGGCATATTAAAATTAATTTAACATGCCCTAAACTCATAAATCACGTCACACATGAATTTTCATACAGTCACACAATTTATCACAATAAGCCTAAATTCAAATAATTTGTCACTAAAACTCCTAGGGCAGATATGGGTTGTTATATACTATGACTTTTCTAAAGTCAAACATAATATATCATGACCTTAATATCAATTCCATTTAACATTCAACTTAGTACACTTAACACTTTACACATATACCAACTTAACAACTAACCTTGAAGAGTCATGCTTATCTTTGTTGAACAAATCATACCATCCATCTCATAGTCAATTTAAGATAATTAATTCCCTATTAGCACATTATAAGACCTATTTCACTTGTCACTTACCATATACACATATTAATCATAATATAGTAATAGGGTTAGTAAACCCTAGGTAGGTCGAATTGTCTATAGACTTGTCTAGAGCTAATCCTTCAACAACAAGCAATTAAATTATTTATCATTCATATATACATGTTAATAATCATTGAAATATGTCATACAAAAATTATAGACATTGGAATTAAAATTCCTCTATAAGTCAAATCATATAATCAAGGTAAATATGGATTTTTGTTACTTTTCGCACTTTCCATTCATTACAGTAATATGCAAAAACATGATTTAAATCAATATTTTTTATGTAAACAAAACAAAAATCATTTTAGAATACTCTAATGCACCAATCAGTGCCTATATATATATATGCATGAGAAATTTTCAACTTTAGATTTTAGGGTGAAAACCATGAATTTTCTTGCTTTCCATACTTTTATGATCATTATAGTAATTATAGAAATATGATTTAAATCAATATTTTTCTTCTAAACATAACAAAAATTAATTTATAACACAACAATATATAAATTGGTGCCACCCCCCTCCCCCCCATATATTTATGCATGAAAATTCTAACTTTGAGTTTTAGGGTTCACCTTTGGTGGATGTGCGAACAAAGGGTTATGTTTTCAATGGAAAAATCAATTTCTCCTTCAAAATATCACCTAGGCCAAATTTAATCACAATAAAAATAGTAAATTGATAGTCCAAAATAGTTTTCTCATAATTAGTTTCATAGAAATCTAATAGTAAATTGAAAGGATAGAAAAACTTATGGAAACAGTCACGAAATCACAAAGTTTCAACTCACCTTATGAATTTTGATTGAGAGAATATTTTTGAGAGAGTTTTTTTTTTATAAAAATTATGAAGAATAATAGAATGGTGGCTGTCACCAAGGGGCTGGCCAAATTTTAGCTTTAAAAATGTAGGGTTTTGGAAAAATTGCAAGTTTGCCATTAATGAGCTAGGTTAGGAGTGTTTTGGTGTAGTGGGCTTTTGGGAAATTGGGTCTTTTATTTAAATTATGGGTTGATTATAGAGAATTAAAAATAAAATATATTTTTTTTTATTATTTTCATTAAAATTTCTCCCAAAATATTTATTTAAAAATATTTTAAAAATGCTAATAAAAATTATTTTATGTTTAAAAATTGCTTTGTGCATGAAAATTCAATTTATTTGCAATAAATTATTTTATACTTATACACTTCATATAAATCACTTATTTCACCATAATAATTCATGTTATGCATATTAGAGCTAATCTAACATGCCATATGCTCATCAATTACATAACACATGAATTTTCATAAAAGCACACATTTAGTCCTAATATTTATAAATTCAAGTAAATTGTCATGAAACTCCTAGGGTGGGTGTAGGTTGTTAAACTGACTGCGGCATCTACTTAGGGAGATTTCTAAGATCCTCCTCTTTTTACATAATCTTAGTTATCATATAAAATTTGTAAATTACTTTAATAGGAAAATTGGTAATTAAAACTTATATGAATTCGCTAAGAGTGCTTGTCGAAAAAGGTCTGCTGGTCTTCCTTCCTCGTGTGGATGCACACGAAGACCTCCTCAAGAGTAGGGTCTCAACCAAGATCATTTCTTTGTTAAAAATTAAAAGTATGAAACTAAAATTAGTAAATAAAAAAATTATGAAATTAATAGCTTAAAAAATATAAATGAATTGTTAAAGTATGTACCAAAATTAGAAACAAATTAATTACTTATTATAATAAAAATTGACATTTTACCAATTTTCTAACATGCTCCGTTGTAGGGACAGACCCTCTGGTATACTTGGATAGTCCACTAGCTGGACTGCCTTTATCTGACTTTCTATTCAGGGATGCCTTCTAGGAGAGCTGCTATCACATCCTAACTTTGGAGATATGATAGTTCTAGAATATAGGGAGACATAAAGTCATCCACACCTATAGAACCCACTCATGCATATAATAACACTACCTAGGATTGTACCAAAACCTCATGCATTAACTTAATTTGATCATTTATAAAAAGAAACCTTAATTTGTGGAAGAATGGTTTAAAAATACTTTAGATTCAATCTATAAGAAAATAACATTTTAAGACTCCAAACCAATCATCAAATATAATGATTCAAAAAAAATAATATAAAATCCCCAAATAAGAACTCCCGGATCATCTAAAAGAGACTCATCATATCACAATATGGTAATAAATTGGATAAGGAAATTCTCCAAGCGGAGTAGATGGTTTGAGCTATAACCTTGCCCCTTCATGATGCTCACTTGGAAACCACACAAGAAAAGGGGTGAGATAGATTATCTTAATGAGTAAACAACATGGCTTATACAATAACATTAACACATATCCCTTAGAAAGGGCTCATAGTTCATAACTCATAGTTCATGGTTCATTGTTGCAATTTATTAAGGTTCACAGAAATCACACTTATCATTAGTAAGTGAAGGCTATTGCCATGTTCACTTGAAAACACTAAAGAGAGGTGGCATCAAACCAAATTCCAACTCCTATCACTGAATAAGCTTGAAGCTAATTAAGCCTCATGGCTACAACCACCCCTTCTAGCTGAGGATATACTATCCCTATCCATCGGGTTAAGACCATGTGCACAGGTTCTGATGATTACCTATATAGGCATGAGGATTTTTGCATAAAAGGGTTCATTATTACCATAGCTAGAGCTAATGGCAATCACTTATAATAATATCATTGAAGAATGCAATCACATATAACATAATAACAATAGAATTTTGGCTTATTGAACAAAAGAAAAACAATGGTGTGGTTCCAGAAAGAATAAAAAGGTAAGGCAACATTCATAAAGGTTCTTTCTTATCATTGAATAAAACAATAATAGTTTCGGACCAATTGTCCTTTGGCAACCGATGAACCCTCATTTCAACACCTTTAAAATTAATTATGAACTCACCAGTACTGACTGAGATATTTTTCGCGCAATCTGATGCCTTTTCTATCTTGACTGGAATTTCTGTATCAAGCAGAATTTTTTTGAAACTAATCGGATCCTTTCTTAGACTGACTGTTTATTTGTTCTAAAATTAATTTTGAGTCTATCAAAACTGACCAATTAATTTTTTAAACTTTGAAACTCCTAGAAACTGACTTGGAAGTCTCAGAATCGGATTGAGCCAAAAGTAAGATTCCATCCAGCATGCCTATCAAGGCAATGGATGGCGCGACGCCCTTCCAAGTGATGCTGTCAGGGCCTTCGGTGGCATGGGCTCCATTGCTCCTCCTACAGTCCCTAAAATACCCCCAACCTAATATTCTAGCCCTTTTTAGCCCTCATGGTCTTTTCACATTTTTCACTACCTAAACTATCCTTATCTCCCTTTGCCTATAAATTGGCCCTTCATCTTTCATTCCAACACACACAAAAGTTGATATTGATTGCTATCTATCAACTTCTCTTCTTCTTCTCCCTCCATCCACTCTTTAATTAATTAATCATTTTAATTAATTAATTTTCTCACCCAAACCAAGGTAATTAATCATTTTAATTAACTAAAATCTTTTTTTAATCACTCACAAGTTAATTAATTAATTAATCTTTTTAATTAATTAATTACCTCTTTTTTAAATTAAATCAAAAAAACTTTTTTTTACCAATCCACTATTTTAATTAATTAATTAATCATTTTAATTAATTAATCCACTCACCAATCGTTTTTTTTTAATCCAATCGCTTGGTCCGATAAAACGAAAATTTGGTTTGGCAAAACACTTTTTCCATCTTGTCCACCAAAATCCAAGGTATTTTCATCAATTCATTCTCCAAACCAAAAATCATTTTAATCAATCTGTAAACCCCTCTACTTAATCATGGAATGAACTATGTGGGTTTTGATCCCTATTCAAGGGGTATGTAGGCACATTTGGAATTTAAATCCAAACTTAAAATCCAATCTTTTGAATTTAATTTTCTATTTTGGCAAATGTAATTATTTCTTTGACAATTATAAGGGAATATGTGGTCTTCCTATAATCCTATAAAGGCTAGAGAAGGCATCCAATTTTATCAATGTAACTATCTTAATTTGAATTAAGAAGTGATTATATGGTTCCCTTAAATCTTTAAAGATTAAAGGGAACACTCTCCTTAATTTGTGAATATTTATTTCAATTGCTTCATCAATCCACATGCACCATGCATTCATGTTATGTCTTATTCATGCATTTTCTTTAATATCATCTTATAAATGTCATTCATGAAATCAATTTTTTTTAAAGTCAAATTAAACTTAAGAGCCAAATTTAGATTATTTAAAACCAAAAACCTAATTCCCAAACTTAACTTGGTTTGAAGACTAGTGATTTTTATCCCTGGGCAAATTAATTAAAACTTAATGAATTAAAGTCAATTTAGGTTTTCTCCTTAATATTTTCCCAACTAAATAAAATTAAGGTGGCAACTCTTAAAATCATTTTCAAAATCAACCAATCTAAACCTGAGCATTCCATCGTGAGTCTAAAACTGAATGAGCATCTTGATCCCTTCTAGCGGATCGGGTCGATGCTTGGGCAAGGCCTCACAGCTGCTGACTCCACTGGGGATTGGTTACCACCTTTTTTCAATAAAAAGAAAAATAAGAGGATTACTATTTGGCTAAGGAAATTTTTTTCAAAATAATCCATTTGGCTCGTTAAGTATAATTTGGTTTTCATGCATCACTTTGCATAATAAAGGAACCTTGTCAGACCTTATCTTTATGAAAACTTTAGGATGGTGAGTAGCATTAGCTTGATGACTCTCTTTAAGTATGTTAGGAGATAATGAAAGCATTCCACCCTGTGACAAATTCCCGATCATTTTGGTGGTGTAATGAGCAATTAGTATTGTTGGAACCACACAAGGCTCTTTGCCTTATATGTGGTTAAGTATATCAATGCTCTAGTGGGACGGAGACCCTTAATCAAACCACCCTTTACCCTTGTGCATGTACTCGCCCTAGCATTGACTCTAGGTTCTATGTACCATAATAATGGAGACACCTATACATATGCCTATGAAACCTTTTTCGCATGTATCACCACATTGCCATACATAACATGAGAAACTCGAGAAGGTCAATCCACAAAACCCTAAACCAGTGGTTCGTTACCCTAAAATACCTCATACACTCACCTTCTTAATATGTAAACCCAGTGACCAACCATATAGGAGGAATCCTTTTCCTAACACACCTTCACATTCATGCCATTTTTCAATTCATAATTCTATATTCTTACCCTTTTTTCTATTTGTTTCAAGGTACCAATGGCCAACACCTCTAGTTCCTTTGACCAAGATGTGATGACACTTCTTTTGCCAACCTCCTTAAGAAAAAATAGGAGACTTGTCAAGCCACACTCACCATTGCTCTTAAAACCCTAGCCAACACTTTCACTAATGCTCTTAATGCCTAGTCTGCCACTTTTACTAGTGCTCTTAATTCCTAATGCCAATCCATCATCAATGAGGTCAAGAAAATGACCAATCCCACCATTGCTCCTCCTTCTACTCAACCTGCTTCTGCTTAAACCAGAACTAGCCATGCCCCCACTTTCACTCCCCCTATTATTGATCTCACTGATAAAGAAAAAGCTCCTGAAACATCTACCTCTCCTCATTTAGATATGAATGCCACTTGCTCCTACTCCCACTGCGAATCCTTTTCAAAATGGAGATTTCTCTAGCTTTCTCAAAGCCAAAGATTAATGGAAAAGTTTGAAACTATAGAACGATCCATCAAAATTATCAAAAGGCATGAGGAAATGATGATGTCAATTCCCTTACTCTCTTCCCAAACACCAGGGTTCCGCCAAAATTCAAGATGCCCGTGATGGACAAATTTAATGGCACAACTTGCCCCAAGACCCACCTTAAGATGTGCGTGGGTGCAATGAGACCTTTTGGTGTGGATGACAAGCTCTTTGCTTAGTTATTCTAATAATCTTTAACCAAAACTACCATCAAGTGGCTTATAGATCTCAACCAAAACCATAAAAAGACACGGGATGACATTTGCAATGCTTATGTCAAATAGTACCACTACAACATAAAAGTGGATGTCACCTATTGGGGTTTAAAGACCACTAAACAAGGCCAAAGAGAGTCCTTCACTGCATTCCTTACAAGGTAGAGGGCGAAAGCAGCCCACATGGTAAACTGTCCATCCGAGGAAGAGCAAATCAACATTATCGTGAAGAATCTCCTCCCTTAATACTAAATTCACTTGCAAACCTAGTATCTCCCAGACTTTAAGGCTCTAATTACTACAACTTCTAAAATAAAGGATTTGATTTAGTTTGGTCAAATCAAAGATGAATCCTTGAGTTCAAGATACCACAAAAACACCAATTTCACCTCCAACACTACTCATTTTGCCTCCCTAAAGGGAGGAGAAATTAATACTGTCTCTTACCATCAATCAATGAGTTTGCAAAGAAGAAGTTTTTCTAAATTGGGAATGCCTTTGAGCACTATCTATAAGAAGGCCCTGGGAGCCCATCTCGACAAACCTTTAGAGCCAAGACCACTCCCAAATCCTTTGTCCAAGAACTATAATGCTAACGACTGATGTGATTATCACTAAGGACCTGGGCATAAAACAGATGCTTGTAAAACTCTAAGGCACTGAATTTAGGACCTAATAGACAATGAGGACATCATTACTCTGAGAGCTAAACCCAACATCACCACAAATCCTTTGCCTAACCTCTAGGTAAATGTCAACTTTATTTCTTCTGATGAAATAGGATTTGATCCTCTTTCCTTCATCTACCCCACTTAAAGTTATTATTGTGTACTTGATCTAAATGACTTTGTCACTGAAGTCGATGTAATTATTCAGAGTGGAAGAGTTCTCCCACCACCTTCATGACCCATGGATTCAAACCCAGTAAGTCATATTGTCCCTCCTCCTATTGAAAAATCAAAACCCCATAATGAACATGAGGAGGACAACATTCTCAAGCAATTGAAGAAAATCCAAGCAAACACATCAATATGGAGCCTCATCCAGTCTTATTACCCTTATTGCTAAGCTCTTTGCAAGGCATTGAACCAATATCAAACTCCTATTGACATCTCACCTAAGACCCTCATGGCATCTTTAACCAACACTACCAAATCCATGACTATTTCTTTCGGTGATCATGATATCCCTTAGGGAGAAGAAAGCCATAACTATGCTCTTTAATCACATTTATGATCCAAGGCAAAACTATGCCTATGGTATTAGTTGATAATAGGTTCGCATTGAACGTGTGTCTAATAAAGGTGGCTAGTTGCCTAGGATTAGAGGCTTCATATTTTATTATGTTAGACTAAGTGGTGAGAGCATATGACAACACCAAAAGGGAAGTTTTGGAAGTAGCAAATCTTGATGTCATAATTGGACCAGTGATAATGCCAATCGCATTTCAAGTGATTAATGTCCCGACCTATTTCAACCTCTTACTTGGTAGGCCATGGATCCACCAAGTGAAAGCAGTTCCTTTCTCCTTACACTAGAAGTTGAAGTTTTCCCATGGTACAAATATCATAACCATCTAAGCTGATGTACATAGGAAGAGTGACATTCTGAGCTCTATGCCAATTTTGGAAATTAAGCCTAAACCCTCTGCCATTCCTCTATCAGGCTTCTCATTTGACACTATCTAGTTCATTCAAGGGGAAGGTAAATAGTTAATTCCTTTAGACTTTGATCCATATAGTAATGTGGTAGTAGCTAACATGATGAAGAAAATGGATTATTTTCCAAGTTTAGGACTTGGAAAAAACCAACAAGGGATCGCCTAATTTCCTAAGTAACCCATTGCCACTCCTCCTTTTGGTCTTGGCTATGCACCTAAACCTGAGGATTTTGCAGAATTGGAGGAAAGGGCCAAATTGAGAGCCAAGGCCAAAAGGTAAGGTGGGACTTATGATTAGCCCATGTGCTCCTGCTTCAAAACTTTTAATGGGTGTTTCGTGAAAGAGGGAGAAGATTTCCCTTACTGTGGCTTTCCCGAACCATGGTTTTATCTATTTCTAAGAAATTGATCCCTGGTTTTGAAATTTTCTTTCATATCAAGCTTAACCTAGAGAAGTGCGAGCCCATCTATCAATTGGAGGAGGATTAGGAAGCAAGCATAAAACCCTCTCTTTTTGAGACCATCCATATTATCACCAACCACCAAGAACATAATCCTACCAAGCTCATTCAACCATCCCAAGCACTATTAAGTAACTAGTATTTTGAGAGGAGCACTAACCTTATTATGTCCTCATTCAAGTCCTCTGAGTCAGAGTTAGAGTTAGACTCCCTTGAGTCAGAGTATGAGTCTGCTGAGTCTTTTTAATCTTTCATGTTAGATTTTGTAACTCGTCTCCCAGGCTTATCCTTTCAAACTGATGTAACCCATGATGATGGGACCTTTATCTTTAATGAAATGAACAAGTTTTCTGCTTACTTTTATAATTCTCTACACTTTACTTCCTTTAACTCATCATTAAATGAGAAATCTAAAAAAGAAAAAGAAAATAAAAAAGAAATGAAAAATGAAAAAGGCAAAGAACCAATTGATTATGGCATAGAGGAGAATCCCAAAATTACATACATTGCATCTATATATTTTGACACATAGGCATTGGTCGAGAAAATTCATGAGTTCTTAGACTGTTTTTCATGGGAGCCCAAGGATAGGGTAGGGGTAGATCTGAGCATAGTAGTTCATAAGATCCCGACTTACATGCATATGAAGCTTGTAAAGCAGAAGCTAAGAAGAATAAAGGCAGAATGGTCTTTAAAGATTAGCGAGGAGGTAACCAAGTTGCTAGATAATGGGTTTATCGAACCCATCACTTACCCCTCATGGTTGGCCAACATAATGCCAGTTCCTAAAAAGGATGGAAAGGTTCAAATGTGTATTGATTATAGGGACCTCAACAAAGCCTACCCAAAGGATAATTTCCCTTTGCCTTTTATTGTTTTACTTGTGGACCGTATGGCTAGTGCATCAGTGGTCTCCTTGACCGATCTTTATATGGGTTACAACTAGATCCAAGTCTATGCACCTAATAAGGGAGAGACATCTTTTGTGACAAAATGGGGTACCTATTGTTATCGACTAATGCCTTTTGGTTTGAAAAATGCTGGGGCAACTTATCAAAGAATGGAAACTACTATATTCCACAACATGATGCACAAAGATTTTGAAGTATATGCGGATGACATGGTTATAAAGTCTGGAACTCCTGAAGGCCATTTCAAAGCTCTGGATCGATTCTTCACTAGGCTCAGGCAATATAATCTCAAGTTAAACCCAACTAAATGCCTTTAGGGTGCCTCTTCATCTGTATTATTGGGGCACCTAATCAGCCAAAGAGGTATAAAATTAGATCTAACTAAGTTAAAGGCAATTATAAAAATGCCTCCTCCTAAAACTGAAAAGGAGATTAGAGATCTCCTAGGTCGCCTACAGTATATCAGCAGTTTCATTGCACAACTGGCAGATACTTGTGGGCCAATTTTCAAACTACTAAGGAAAGAAGCCTCTAAGAAGTGGAATGAAGAATGCCAAGATGCCTTTGATAGAATCAAGCAATACCTCTTGAACTCGCCAATACTGCAACCTTCAAGGCTAGGTCAGCCATTGTTGCTCTATTTATTAGTAACTTTAGAAGTTTAGGTGCAATGCTTGCTCAAAATGCTCTAGAATCATACAAAAAGAATGCCATTTACTATTTAAGCAAATGTATGCTGGCGCATGAGCTTAGATATAACTGGATTTAGCAATTATGCTTAGCCTTGATTTGAGTATGCCATAAGCTCTAGCACTACCTATGGTCATACACAATCTATATGCTAATTCTTTATGGAGAGGCCAGTTCTTGACAGTAAGATGACATGATGAATGGTAGTTCTCATAGCATTTGACCTAAAATACATCCCAAGGAAAGCAATTAAAGGAAGCATAATTGCTTATCAACTCACCACTACTCCTGTGGAAGGTCAAGTATTTAAGCTTGAATTTCCTATTGATGACATCTTATTATAGATCCTAAAGTATGAAAGCTATTCTTTGATGGTGCCTCCAATAGTTAGGTTACGGAGCTGGTATAGTTCTGGTCACCCCTAAAGGAGATCATTTGCCTATAGCGATCAAGTTGGCCTTCAAGGTAACCAACAATAAAGCAAAATATAAGGCATGTATAGCTAGTTTAGAGGTGGCCATTAATATGAGAATAGACTACTAAGAGGTTTATGGCGATTCTAATCTCATTGTTTCCTAAGCTCTCGATAAGTGGAAAATTAGAGAAGAGCATTTATTTCCTTACTGTCAATGCTTGAATGACTTAGCTAAGAATTTTCATGAACTTTCATTTCACTGCTTGCTAAGGGAAAAGAATCAATTCACTAATGGTCTAGCCACTTTAGCCTCAATGCTAGACATGAGCAATAATGAGATACACAAGCTTGTTGTCATCGAAGTAAAACAGCAGCCTAGATATTATACCATGTGTATGAATCTTCAGCCGGTTAATGCCAAGCCTCAGTTTTGGGACATCCTTAATTACATCCAGAATGGTAAGTATCCATAAGGGGCCTTAAAAGCAAATCGAAGAACCTTAAGGCAACTGTCTACTGGTTTTATACCTAATGGCAATGTTTTGTATAAGAGAGCCTGGGACAACATCCATTTGTGATGTGTGACCAAAGAAGAAGCACAACAAATTATGGAGTGGGTATATGGTAAAGAGGAAGGCCCACACATGAATGGTGTAACTTTGGCATGAAAGATAGTGAATATAGGCTTCTTTTGGCTAACCATGTATGAGGACTGTGCAAAGTATGTGCAGAAATGTCACAAATGTTAGATCTTTGCCAAGCTCCAATATTGGCCCCCTGTCCCTCTGAATCCAATAGTAACACCATGGCCTTTTGCTACCTGGGGCATAGATGTCATTGGAAGGATATCCCCAAAGTTCTCTAGTGAACATAAGTACATTCTGGTGGCTATAGACAATTTTACAAAATGGATTGAAGCAGCACTGTATCAAGTCCTAAATGCAAAGAAGGTGGCACATTTCATCCAAACCAATATCATTTATCGGTTTAGAACCCCTTCGATATAATCACGGATAATGGCTCCCACTTTCAAAAGGAGGTAGTCCGCCTACTCCAAGCAAAAAAGATTTAACATCACTGTTCCTCTCCTTATCGACCGTAGACTAAAGATGTAGTTCTGCCAATAATACCATTAAGACTATTTTGCAGAAAGTTATTGAGAAGCATAGAGACTAGCATGAATGGCTATCTACTGCTTTATGGGGATATAGAACTATCGTTCGTACTCTGACAGGGGCAATCCCATATACATTGGTCTATAGAATGGAGGCTATCCTTCTCATTGAGATGCAAATTCAATCTACTAGGGTAATGAGGGAAAGCCAAATGAGTGAAGCAGACAGGATTAAAGGATATCATGAGCAACTAAATGCTATTGATAAGAAAAGAATGGATGCCTTATATAAAATCCTAGGCTACCAACAGAGACTAGCCCGATATTTCAACAATAAGGTAAAGGATAGGGGTCTCGAGGAGGGAAATTTGGTTCTGAAAGAGATTAGGGCCTTGGTCCATGACTTAAAGGGAAAGTTCAAACCAAACTGGGCTGAGCCATATATACTCAATATGATCTTATTAAGTAGAGATGCCATTCTTGCAGCTGTGGATGGAAATGAGTTCTCCAACCCTTGCAATTTAGATTAGTTGAAAAGATACTTTTCTGCAGACTACATCTGCATTCTTTCTGTCTATTCTTTTTGTTAAAAGCAATGTAATCAGCATCACGTGGACCTGATTCTCCCTGAAAAATAACAAAAATGATGATAACTACAAGGGATATGTAGGCAGGCCAACTAGGGTGCAATCCAAAGCATAATGTAAAAATAATTTGCTTGCATCACAATTTCATCTCCTTTGTGCCTAATGCATCATTTGGTTCTTTTATCTAAACAAATAATAATAATAATAATAATAATAATAATAATAATAATAATAATAATAATAATAATAATAATAATAATAAATAAATAAATAAATAAATAAATAAATAAAATAAAGAAAAGAAAATGCTTGCTAGGTTGAGGCAAAAATTAGAGCAAAAGTAAAGGTATATCGTATAATGATGATCAGATTTTACAAGAGCATACAATCCATCATCACATAAAAGACAACCTCTATCTTTACCTATGACTTATCCTGCAGTCATGTTAGCTTAAAAGAATGTACAAAATAGAAACTTATAGCCAGTATCTTAACAACCACCAAAAATAAGTAGATGGCTATCTCTACCTAGTCAACCCTACTCCTCCTCTTCCTAGTATAGACATCTCCTTCAGAGTCAGATGCCACCACGATCTCCTTAATCGTCACACCCCTGATCCTAGTCTTCGTGTCTTCTTCCATAACGTCAGTAGCAAGAGTACTCATAGTACTATAACTGCTCCCTACGATTGCTCTGGTCGGTCTACCCCAAGTCCTTATAACTCTAGAGTAGCTCCCCAAAGTTATGCCTAAATCTCCCCTCTGAGAGCTAGTCACTATAGTCCTCCACTATGTCAAAGTCACTCTCTTCTATACTTTGGTGATAGTAATCCTCTGTGTAACTATAGTAGTATTGCCCTTGCGTTTAGTTGCAGTCACAGTCCTCTGAGTCACCACCACTGCAATTTGAGTCACTAGTGTAGCCTGTAAAGTTAGTCTTCCTATGAAACCTCTAGTTTCTCTTTTAGGTTGAATAAACTCCTCTATCCCGACGGTAGTCCCTTAGTCGCTAATACCTCTAGCAACTGCCTCCTCTGTGAGTAATACAACTTGGTGCTCTCTCTCAACTGGCCAAATGGTCTTAATTAACAAACTACATTACCTTTCAGTAGTACCAAAATCGACCTCTAGTCTTACTGCATAGAAACTCCTCATCCACCCTCCCCTGATGGCCCTGGCAATGGGAGCTATAATTTGTGCAGACTCTAAAAAGGGCATAACTAGGGTCATATCCTAAGTCTGACCCATCTATCTCAAGACCTTGTACCATGGTAGAATGATGTCCATGCCAAACCGAGCAAACATACCACTCAATACCCATTGCTCATCGTCATAAAGGACCTAATCTCGTACCACTAGCAATGCCAGAGTATATCCTATAGGGCAAGCTCTAGGAGCCATCCAATCCACCCCTGAATTGATCCTTGCCTCACCATAATGGGCTATATCTGATACTGAATGGCCATATATGGACTCCTGGCCAAAGCAGTAACCGTCCTCAAGTGGTCCATCAACCATACCTATAAAATAAATCAGAAATAAAGAAAAATCAAACATCCACAAAATACCAATCCCAAAAAGGGTAAGAATAGTCAAACTTCTTTCTTCTCACCTGAAGGACTACCAGAGATACAGTCCACCTCTCTAAGCCCTGAACGAAGCAATTGAGAATATTCAGTATCTCTGCCAGCACAGCCCTAATCATAGAGCGACCTTGCTCCATCTGTAATACTAAGCCCCCCACTTTGGCATCTCTCTAATTGATAGACCCAGGAAATAGATATCTAGCCATCAGATAGAAAACCAAAGCTCACATCTTGAGCCTCTATCTCCCTGTGTTGCCTTGGTCACCAAAATCATGAAACTCATTGATGACGGCAATCAAATTCACCTGCCCCTTTACCACCATCTGATTTGTTGTGTCTTCCGGTAGAGCTAAAAATTCCTAAAAAACTCTATAGTGCTCAATTCTAAACTTGGGCACTACTAGGGTTGCCTCTGGATCATTACCAAGTATAGCACAAAACTCCTCAAATATGGGGCACAACTCCTCCACACCCACACCAAATTGAAAAACTCAGGCCACTAGATCCCAAAACTAAAAACACACTCATAAGAAATCCCAATCTATACGAACCCCTCTCAAGGCTACTATAGCCATAATCTCATACATATCCAAATTTATCTTACCTACTTTATCGGGTTTTCTTATCCACATGTGCATATAGTGACTGAAATATGACTCTATATGGAAAAGAAGTGAAAAAAGGATAAGAAAATGTGAAAAAACCAAGTAAAAGAAGAGAAAGTTGACAAATGGGTAAAGTTTCAACTCTCAAATAAAGAATGGACAAATTTGCTTCAAAGGGTCTACCCTTATATAGGCCCCAAGGTGTCACATTAAGGTCAAAAGTTAAAAAGCTGCTCAACCAATGGCTTTACCACCAGGCAGACCAACAGCATCGCTACCTCTTTAAGTGATAACTACCTTTATACCAGGCAGCGCCTCCTAGGTTTGAAGCGATGTCGCCAACCATTTAGGTGGCATAACCCTATTTCGAAGAATTTTTTCATGCCTAATCCACCATGGCCTAGTTTTCAATCCCTACGGAACAAAATTTGACCATTTTCTTCCCTCCTTGGGATAGAAAATTTAGAGTAAAGTCTTACAGAACATCTCTCAACCAAAATCGTTAAGAACAATGAGAAATGGAGTCGTAAATTAGCAAAAACAAGTCTTAGGACATGCATTTAAATGTAAGGTTGCATCCACTATATACATTCACCATTGTCAATTGAAAACATGCATTCATAAAATGAGCATATAGGATGAAATAAGGACATAGAAAGAGTCAAATCATGCATACTCGGCATGTGTTGATCATACGCATAACATAAAAGTACATACATCAAGTGCATAATCATAAATAAACACAATACAATCATCTGAAAAAAAAAAAAAAAAAGCAAAATGAAGGTTAGCATGAGCCTCCATATCAACAGCCTCATCACTGGTGTCAATCCCCTCTCCTTCGCCTCCGATGGGTATCCTCATCACCCTGCCTCCTAGAGTCTGATAAGTCGAGATGGGTAAGTAAGCTACCTATGGCCATCTCCATCCTCTAAGACATCTGATAAGTGTTCTAAGCAAACTCCTAGGGGATATGCATAAAAGAGTGATAAATATTTTGAATCTTTTTCAAAGGGTACAAATGCAACAAAAACCCGACCTACGGATCCTTTACAAACGTAGGGAAATTAAAAAAAATGCAGACATACCTCAACACTAGTGGGAACATCTCGCACTCTGGGACTAACAATATCAATCACCATCCACATCTTCATAGTATCATCTAATCTATAATAGGGAATCTAGTTAGAGATATGGTACTCTGTATCCCAGGCCACCTGAACTAAACTCTGGCTAGGACCTGCAGCATGACTCGCTCCTTAAGTGTGACCCTAGGAAGTACCGACATTGGGATGCTCTCTCTCCTAATGCCAGGAGTAGTAGAAGAGCACCTATATGGTGTGATCTTACACATCATAAACTGCTAGCAGAAGTCATCATAGGAAGAGTTGGGAAGTTGAAAGCTGTATGCCTCCCTGCCAATGAAAAGATATGGAGTAACTTGGATGTCTAAACCAAATCTAATGTCCACTAGCGGAGAGCTGGACATGCGCTAGGACCCCAATATCTAGAAGTTCACCCTCTCGCTTAGATAGTATAGGAAAAAATAAGGGGATTGCAATAACATTTTCTACAGGAAAGGGCCTCTATGAAAGTTGTGAAAGGAGCACGCAACATACTCTCTTTGAAAGGCCTCATGATCTACTGCAAGTAGCCAATAAGCATGCTATAGAAAAAAAAACACTAAGAGGATTACCTGTTCATCAGTTAATTGGTCAAAGAAGGCTCTATATATCAGAATACCATGTGAACGAGGGGAATCTTGGTTCAACTCTACCCATCTTTTCCCTGCTAGGAAATCTTGTACTCGCTGCTTGATCAATCAGAGGGAGGTAAACGGGAAGTACTCATAGGCCTACAATTATAATACAAAGGCATCAAAAACAAAAGAAAAAATTGTTTTGGTGTGACAAAAGATCTAGTCTAATGAGCATGATGCATACCTCCCAAATTGGTGTTGTCCTACCAATAGACAGTACATGCCCATGAGATAGATTTATCATATTGTAATACATAGAACTTGAAATTGCTCCTTCTTAGTCATACTTTGCCCATCTATCAATCTGGGCTAAACTCTTCAGGATATTCAAATCCACCATATTCTTCATGTTATGGGTGAAAATGCAGCCTGTAATGACTAGAAGACACAGGCGAACGAGAGTCTCATCGGGAATAAGATCTCCAAAGGTCATCTTTTCTTACTTCTTATGAAGGAGTGTGCACCTAATGGTGGTTCTCTCCATAGGAGGGGTAAACCTAATCAATTCAGTGACTTCTCTTTCGGTATACTCATCTCTCCAATCGTTGCACATGTCAAGAGGCTAGGATCCGAATCGAATCCCCATCATCATGTAGAGATCAAACGGGGCGTAGGTCATCTCCCCACAGAATAAGTGAAAAGTATTGATGGTGTCCCAACACCTCTCAATCATAGCTATTATTAGATTCAGGTTGACACAATTAGGTGTCTTTAACTCCAGGAAGTCGATGAAGCCTATCGGTTCCAATAAATTCTTGACAACACCTCCTGTGGCAAGGCACTTTATCACCATCTCCAAATTACGATGTTTGCCTCGATTTCTAATGGTCTTTGTCTGCAATGGGCATCATACACGTATAATGCTAAAAAAAAAAAAGGGATTCAAAGGAGGCAAATGAAACACTGACCATAATGCTCCTGTCATATAAGACATGGTCTTGAGGATCTTAGAGTAAAATTGAGGGATAGAAATACTCCTTTGGTGCCTCGTATAGTTGACCTTGAAGTCCACTAGCAGAAGGTATGGTAGTGTGCTCATACAAAGAAGCCATCACTGCAAAGTGTTGAACTTGAAAAACAAGAAAAAAAAAAAAAGAAAACAAATCAAAAAATCAAAAAAAAAAAAAAGAAAAAAAAGAGGAAGAAAATTTGTACTATTATTATTATTGTTGTTGTTATTATTATTATTATTATTATTATTATTATTATTATTATTATTGTAAACAAAAAAGAGAAAATAAAATAAAAAAAAGAAAAGAAAGAAAAAAAGAATTAAAAAAAAAGGAAAAATTTTGTACTATTATTATTGTTGTTATTATTATTATTATTATTAAAAAAAAGATAGAAAACAAATCAAAAAAAAAAAAGAAGGAAAAAAAAAGGCAAACGAGGTCACATTTGAGTGAGCCAAAGAATGAGGGAATGGTGCAGCACAATGAAGGGATGATGCTATTTATAGGTTTTAGAATTGTTAAAAGACAAAATAGTGCATAGTAAATAGTGCCCTATAATTTTTTAGTTGCATAAAAATATATTTTTAGTCCATATCAATTCAGAATCTAAATCCAAAAGTTTTTATGTATTCATGAGATTTTTATCTACCTATAGACTTCTCATTTGCCGATTTTCTGACTTAAATACAATTTTTACATCGAAAAACCAAAAAAATTATGAACATGAAAATTCACCAGTTTCCCAAATATGATCAAATCAAGTTTCAAAATTCACCAAAATTATTTCATTACAACCAGAATCATTTTCTAAATTCAAACTTACCAAATTTTTGGATTTACTCTCATCAAAACTGTCTAATTAATAGACAACCTTGATGAATGGGTAGCTGTGAACCCTCATTTTAACACCTCTAAAATTAATTTTGAACTCACCAGTACTGACAGAGATATTTTTAGTGCAATCTGATGCCTTTCCTGTCCAGACTAAAATTTCTATATGATATAGCATTTTTCCAAAACTGACTTGATCCTTTCTCAGACTGACTTTTATTTCTTCTAAAATTAATTTTGAGTCTATTAAAACTGACTAGAAGTCTTAGAGTTAGACCAAGCTACCCCAAAACCTATCCCTTATGGTCTTTTCATATTTTCACTATCTAAACTACCGTCATCTCCCTTTGCCTATAAATAGGTCTTTCATCCTTCATTCTAACACATGCTAAAGTTGATATTGATTGCTATTTATCAACTTTTCTTTTTCTTCTCCCTCCATCCACTATTTAATTAATTAATTAATCATTTTAATTAATTAATTAATTAATTTCCTCACCCAAGCCAAGTTAATTAATCATTTTAATTAACTAAAATCTTTTTTTAGTTACTCACAAGTTAATTAATTAATTAATCTTTTTAATTAATTAATTACCTCTTTTTTTAATTAAATCAAAAAATATTTTTTTACCCATCCACTATTTTAATTAATTAATTAATTATTTTAATTAATTAATCCACTCACCAATCATTTTTTAAAATCCAATTGCCCGGTTCGATAAAATAGAACTTCAGTCCAGCAAAACACTTTTTCCATCTCATCCACTAAAATCCAAGGTATTTCCATCAATACATTCTCCAAACCAAAAATCATTTTAATCAATCTGTAAACCCCTTCACTTAATCGTGGAATGAACTATGTGAGTTTTCATTCTAATTCAATGGGGTATGTAGGTACCTTTAGAATTTAAATCCAATCTTTTGAATTTAATTTTCTATTTTGCCAAATGTAATTATTTCTTTGACAATTGTGAGGAAATATGTGGTCTTCCTAGAATCCCATAAGGGCTAGAGAAGGCATCCCAATTTTTATCAATGTAATTATCTTAATTGGAATTAAGGAGTGATTATGTGGTTTCCCTAAATCTTTAAGGATTAGAGGGAACATTCTCCTTAATTTGTGAATGTTTATTTCAATTGCTTCATCAATCTGCATGCACCATGCATTCATGTTATGCCATATTTATGCATTTTCTTTAATATCATCTTATAAATGTCATTTGTGAAATTAATTTTTTAAAGTCAAATTAAAATTAAGAGCTAAATTTAGATTATTTAAAACAAAAAACTCAGCCCCGAACTTAACTTGGATTGAAGACTAGTGATTTTTATCCTTGGGCAAATTAATTAAAACTTAATGAATTGGAGTCAATTTGGGTTTTTTCTTTAATATTTTTCCAAATAAATAAAATTAAGGTGATGACTCCTAAAATCATTTTCAAAATCAACCAATCTGAACCCGAGAGTTCCATCATGAGTTTAAACCCGAATGAGCATTTCGATTCCCTCTAGCAGATCAAGTTAGTGCTTGAGCGAGGCCTCACATAATCCAAGCTTAACAAAGAAATCATATAATTAGAATTTATAATAGAAAGGAACTTGGGCTTTAAGAATTTCAAAGGTTCAATATCATGATAACTGATACTTAAAATATGAACATAATGTTTACTCTCCTTGTGGTTCTTTAGCTCTTAATTGCTGTAGCCCTTGCACTTCTAACAATCCTCAAGCTCTAACATACATTACAATTTATTACTTAGCATTTGCTTACATCATGCTATCCTACCCCATAACTAACCTATGCACATACATTACTCACATATACTTGGAGTGCACACATCACTTACACATAATATGTTGACTTTTTAGTCTTGCACACTTACCCTTCTTAGCTCACATGAAAACACATAATAACTCATACCAAGACTTTTCTAAAGTCAAGCACAATATATCATGATCTCAATATCAATTCAATTTAACATCCAACTTGGTACACTTAACACTTTCCATATATATATATATATATATATATATATATATATATATATATATATATATATATTGTCAACTTAACAAGTAACCTTAAAAGTGTCATACTTGTCTCCTTTGACCAAATCATACAATCAATCTCATAGTCAATTTAGGTCATTAATTCATAATTAACACATCATAGGGCCTAATTCACATGTCATTTAATCATGTACATATATTAATCAAAACATATCAATTAGGGTCTTGGAAACCCCAGGTAGGCTGAACCTTCATTGGAGTTTCCTAGAGTTACTCCTTCGACCAACATGCAATTAATCCATGTATTATTCATATACATATGTCAACCATTTTTAAAATATATCATATAAAAGTTATAGGCCTTGGGATCAAAATTCCAAGGTAGGCCGAATGCACACACTATGGAAAACCATGGATTTTCTTACTTTTTGTACTTTTTGATCATTACAGTAATATGCAAACACATGATTTAAAGTAATATTTTTCATCTAAACATAACAAAAATCAATTTAGAACACATTAACATATAAATTGCCTACCCTCCCTTATAGAATTTATGCATGAAAATTCCAACTTTAGGTTTTAGGGTTCACCTTTAGTGGATTTGCGAAGAAAGAGTTGTGTTATGGTTGAAAATCAGTTTCTCCTTCAACTAAAACACCTAGGCTGAATTTAACATCATGAAAAATAGTAAATATACAGCCCCATATGGATTCCCATGGATAGTTTTATAAAAATCAAATAATAGCTTGAGATAAGAGAAAAACTTATGAAAATGATCACAAAATAGCAAGGTTTAAAGGCACCTTGTGAATTTCAGTTGAGAGAGAGTTTTTGAGAGAATTTTTCTATGACAATCTAATTATAAGCATAATGGAGGCTGCCACAATGATGGGGAGGCTGAATTTTAGACGTATTTTTGGGTTTTGGGCAAAATTACAAGTTTGCCATTAATGAGCTAGATTACGAGTGTTTTGGTGTGTTGGGCTTTTTGTGAGTTGGGCCTTTTAATTTAATTTATGGGCTGATTATAAATAATTAAAAATAAAATATTTTGCTTCTTATTTTCATTAAAATCCCCCTAAAAATATTTAATTAAAAATATTTTAAAAATACTCATAAAAATTATTTTATGCTTAAAAATCGCTCTGTGCATGAAAATTCACTTTACATGCAATAATTTAATTTATGCATATGCACTTCACATAAATCACTTATTTCACATTAAAATTTATATTATGCATATTAGAACTAATCTAACATGCCACATAGTTTTTAATCACATAGCATATGAATTTTCATGAAAGGACACATTTTGTCATAATAACTCTAAATTCAAGTGAATTGCTATGAAACTCCTTGGGTGGGTGTGAGTTGTTACAGCTGCTTATGCTTGAGAGAATCCTAGTATTTCTTTCAAGCATCACAGGTCTCCTTAGGGATCTATGTCTCTTTCTTCCCCTTCCTGTTGATATCGTAAGGGAAGTTCTTGTACTTAATTCCAATCTTCTTAAAGAAGATTGTCTTCACCATAGCTAATATAGCCTGGTTTCAGTAGTAGTGCTTCTGCAAAAAATTAAAAAAAAATACTAGTTAGTATATAAATAATAATTAATAAATAAAATTCAAAATTAGTTTATTAATAGTATGTATCTATTTGATACATATTACTAATAAATTATTATAGTATATTATTATCTTTAATTATATTTATTATACTTATTATGTTATTATATAGTAATATATACAACATATATTTTATTATTTATTATTATTATTATTTTATCTATTTATTATTCTATATTTTAGGAATTTTTTGAATACATATATATCTTATATATTTCCATTATATGTATTATATTATTTATTATATCTAATATACTATTAGATATAATAAGTGCATTGGAAATTAGTGCCTCAAGAGACAAAAAAGTTCTACTGGAAGGAGTTTTAGGTAATGAATAACTTATTACACATAATTCAAAATTATATATATATATATATATATATATATATATATATATATATATATATATATATATATATATATATATATATATATAATTTTGAATTATGTGTAATAAGTTATTCATTACCTAAAACTCTTTCCAGTAGAACTTTTTTGTCTCTTGAGGCACTAATTTCCAATGCATGCCTTCAAGTCTTAGTTGGTTTTTGAATATATTGTAAATTGTCTGCATCGATTCAAGTAGATACATCCTACAATTAAATTAACTAAATGGTAGTTAAACAAAAAGTAAAAGATTATAAATTAAGAATTACATTAAGAAATATAATACTTACACATCTCTATCTAGTATGAGATATTGCCTATACCCCAAATCTGGTGGTAAGAATGATGGGGTTGTGGATGGACCTCTTGTAGTGGTAGAAGCGGCAACAGAGGTACCGGTGGTAGATGTAGAAAATGAAGGATGGATAGATGAAGGAGTAATGGGCAAAGGAGCAGTAGATAGAGGTGTAACCAAAGAAGGAATAGTGGATGGAGGGGTAACAGAAGAAGGAATAGGAGGGGTAACAGAAAAAGGAAAATGAAGGGTAATGGAAGAAGGGACATTAGATGAAGGAGTAATAGAAGAAGGTATAGTGGATGGAGGGGTAGTGGAAGAAGGAATAGTGGAAGGTGATGAAGATATAGGACCAGTGGATAGAGTAGTAGACGTGGGAAGAGGAGAGGATAAAGGGATCTATATAGTGATGGTCGAAAGGGTGAATGTGGAAGGTATAAAAGGATAGATAGGTGGTAAAGAAGAAAAAGTAGTGGGAAGTGATGCACTGGTGGTAGGAAGACCAGTAATGGTAGCAGGCCCTCCCTGCAAGCAATACTATTTTTGGGACATCAATGTACTGCTATTAAGAGTATCTCCAACAGTCGGTACACGTCTTAGAGTTGACATCTATATACTTCATTAATTTTAATAAATTCATTCATTCTTTAATGGTAACTAAAAATTAAAAAACACAAATAAATTAAGACAAATTGATATGATGTAATTGCAAAATAACAATGTAAATATACAAAAAAGGTAAATTAATATACAAGTTATAGATGACTTAATTGAGATATAACATAACATTGTAAATATAAAAATAATATTTATTTACACAATTTATGAAAAAGAAATATACAATCACTGAAATTTAAATACATTTATTTAGAATCTATTTCTTCGAGCTCATCTTCATCTATGCTTCCTCAGATGTCTTGACATATGAATCAAATTTGGGCTCATCTTCTATATCATCATCATGCATTTCAACCAATGGCTCGTTAGGATTATTTAAAGTTGCAGGAGGCTTGTCATTGTTAACTTCGAGCATAGGCTCATTAACTTTGTCATCCTGAAATGGTTCTTTAGATGTTGTACTTATGCAACAACCCACACCTATTCTAGAAATTTTCGTGACAATTTACTTGATTTAGAACTATTAAGGTTAAGTGTGTGTATTTTTATGGAAATTTATGTTCTATGTGTTGATGAGTATATGGCATGTTAAATTAATTTTTAATATGCATAATATGAGTTATTATTGCAAAATAAATGATTTATATGAAGTACATTAGCATAAAATAAATTATGTTAAATAAAATGAATTTTCATGCACAAAGGCAATTTTTAAGCATAAAATGATTTTATGAGTATTTTAAAATAATTTTTAAATAAATGTTTTAGGGAAAATTTTAATGAAAATAATAAGATAAATATTTTTATTTTAATTATCCATAATCACTCCCTAATTTAAATAAAAAGCCCAAATACCTAAAAGCCCACTACCCAAAAATCCTTCTAACCTAGCTCATTAAGGATATTAGTGGAAATTACCCAAAAGTCTACATTTAAATATGAAAATTTTGGCCAGCCCTAATTTTCCAGCAGCCATCACTCTTTTTCTATATTTTGATAGAAAAATTCTCTCAAAACAAATCTCTTTATAGAAATTAAGAAAACACTTTTCACCTTTGCGATTTCTCGCCTGTAATCATAAGTTTTTCTTCTTTTTTAATTCCTTAATTGATTTCTATAAATTAAATTATGAGAAAATTATTTTGAATTGGTTGTTTACTAATTTTTATAGATTTAATTCTATTTGAGTGAGTTTTTGAAAGAGAAATTTAATTCTTTATCAAAAACACAAATCTTTCTGTGCGATTTCTCCAAAGGGAATCCTGTAACTTAAAATTAAAATTTTTATGCATAAACACTACAAGGGAGGGCGATTCTTGCATGAATGATTTCTAAACTGATTTTTGATGTGTTTTGATGAAAAATATTGGATTAAATTATATTTTTGCATATTTTTGTAATGACCAAAAAGTTTTAGAAAATAAAAGAATTCAAGATTTTTGTGCTAGAACTTAGAAGTTGGAAAATTCTATTATTAATTAAATATGTGGTTGTTGATTTGTATATGAATGGATTCTAATATGATATTTATTTTTTTTTTGAATGAAAAATAATGATTTAAATCATATGTTTATATATTACTGTAATGAACGGAAAGTGCAAAAACTCATAATTTTCACCCTAAGCCTTAAACTTTGGAATTTTCATGTACATGGCACACATATGGCTGCCAATTCATGTGAATTAATGTTCTAAAATGATTTTTGTGGTGTTTACATGAAAAATTTTGCTTCAAATAATGTTTTTACATATTACTATAATAGATAGAAAGTACGAAAAGTAAGAAAAATTTAGTTTTTCCTTTGATGATGCATTTAGCCTACTATGAGATTTTTATCCCAATGTCTATAATTTTTATGTGATATATTTTGATGATTATTGACATGTATGTATGTATGATAAATGATAAAATTGCATGTTAGTTGAAGGTATGACCTTAGACAAGCTTAGAGGCACTTTGGTATACTTAAGGTATCTTAACCTTATGTTGTGATTAGAATGTGAATGTGATTGCATAATATGGAAATGGATTCATGATGAATTAACAATGAATTAATGGTCTTGAATTAATGAAGTGATTAATTGAAGGAATTGGTCATAAGAGATAAGCATGATACTTGAAAAGCTATCGATAATTTGACATATATGGAAGTGTTATAAGATGATTGTTAAAGTGAATTGATATTAAGATAATAATATTGTGTTGACCTTAGAAGGTATAGACATGAGTTATAATGTGATTTCATATGGGCCTATTAAGGCTAAGTGTGTAAGACTTTTAAAGTCAACATGTTATGTGCAAGTGATGAGGTGCCCTTATATGTGCAACTCTAAGCATATGTGAATGCTATATGTGCATTAGGTAGTTATGGGATAGGATAGCATCATGATTAAATAAATACTAAGTATTGAATTAAATATCATGATAGTATTTGAGGAGCTTTAGAGTTTCAAAGGGGCTACATAAAATAGGAGCGAAGGAACCACAAGGTGAGTAAACCCTATATTCATGCTACAAGTGTGAGTAAACACATATTTATACTATAAGTGTGAGTAAACATTGTATTCATTCGATAACTATGAGTAACATTATAATATGTTACAAATATGTGATATCATGTTATGTGAGCCTTTGAGATTTTTGAAACCCAAGTTCTTCCTATCCTAAAATATGATGAAATGATTTCCTTGTAAAGCTTGGGTTGCCAAAGGACATTTGGTCCAAAACCATTTTGTTTATCCAAAGATAATTCCTTGTGATTGTTGCCTAACTTATATTCTTTCTGGAACTACATTATCATTGTATCTTTTGCTAAAAAGTTAAATTGCCATTGTTACTGTGATGTATATTATTGTTGCCTTAAATGTTATTGTTATATGTGAATACCATTGGCTCTAGTTATGGTACCTTTAACCTTTTTATGCAGATGTCCTCGTGCTGATGCATGTAATGATTAGAATCTATGTACATGGTCTTAACACAATGGATAGGGGTAGTTTATCCACCTTAGCTAGAAAGGGGCAGTTCTAGCCATGGGTCTTGATCAGCTTCGCTCCTTTTATGTGATAGGAGTTGGAATTTGGTTTAAGGCCACCTCTGCTCTATATGTTTGAGTGATAGAGCAATAGCCTTCACTCTCAATATGTTATGGGTGTGATTTATGCAAACTTGTTAAATTGAACCCTTGTTAAGTTACAACCTAATTCACGAATTGTAAATCATGAACCATGTGTATAAGGTATGAGTTTCCTTTTTCAAAGGAATATGTGTTAATGTATATGTTTTATTGTTTACTCATTGAGATCATCTATCTCACTCCTTTTCCTTTTTCCTTATGTGGTTCTAGGTGAGCAGTATGAGGAGGCAATGTAATAGCTTAAGCATTTCTACTCCGCTTAGGGAATTCCTTGTCTAAAGTCTTTAATAATACTATGATATGAAGGATAATCATTAGATGCTTTGGAAATAACTATTTTGATGATAATGAGTTAATGTTTTGTTAAGATTTCAATTGGATTATAAGTATTATTTTCTTATGGATTATATATGAAGTATCTAACTAATGTTTTCTGCCACTAAAGCTTTTCACATAAATGTTTTAAATGAGTTATTGTAAGAGGTTTGGTATGATCCTAGGAATGATTTGTATATGTGTAAGTGTGTTCTATGGGCATGGGTGGCCTTACGTCTTCTCGTGTTTTAGGATTGTCATATCTCTAAAGTTGGGATGTGAAAAAGTTGGTATCAAAGCTATAGTTTTTATAAGTTAGTTTAGACTTGTCTATGTATCGAGTTAAATAAGTATAATCTAGGAGCATAGGAACTTTCCTATCATGTCATTTGTAGTCTATCATTAGTGTAATTTCGCAAAATCCTAACAGATTATAGTACTCCTTTGTTATTGCTATTGAGTGCCTTATTATTCTCTTATTAGATGACCATGAAGATCACTCCTGTGAGCGGACCTATACCTAGAGCACCTCGTGTGACCTGTAAGAGGAGGACCCTAAAGAGTGCCTGGATCCTAATTGGGTTTATAGTAAGACCCAAAAATTGGGGGATGACTATTTCTACTTGAAAGAGGAAAACTGATGTCTTAAGCTTATGATTCATGCTTTAAGGGAGGATATGGAGCAACTTAAGACAGGGATTGTTGAGCATAGGGGAGACTACTCACCAATGAGGTCTGTATCTTTGACTAGTCACCTTCAAGATGGAAATCTTCTTTGTTACTGATGTGGTAGCAGTGGCCATGTTGCTCTTGATTGCCTTGGTAGTGGACACATAAGAGTTAGGTTGAGTAGATGGTGATGATTGACGTAATGGCATAGTACTTTATATGATATAAATGATACTTTCCTTTGATTGCCTAATTACTTAGTAGGATATGATTTCCTTTATTGATATGATATGATTAACTAACCATGATAGGAGGTTATTCCCATACTATGAGATATATGCTATTTGATTATGATATGTGATATGTGCAAAACTATGTGATATGCGATATATATATATGATGTGTGCTTAGTGATGTGATATGATAAATGCATGATGATTATGCTAGTACAATAATGGGGTTAAATGGATTAAAATAGGGGATTAGTACTAAATTCCCTTCTCATGATAAACGGAATGCCTCCTAAAAAGAAGGTTTGCACAACTGCTTAGCCCGTTAGAGTAAATGATGATGTCATATCAGACACTGCATCGAATGCTACCTCTACACCTGTATGATCAAGGGAAAGATCCAACTTAAGGGCACCAACTATAGGCTCTAGTGAGCAAGCATCTTTGCAAGAAGTGCATGCCATGTATAAGGAAATGAGAGACTTGCGTAAGGAAATAGATGAGCTACGAGCTCAAAGGTGGGAAGTGCAGCCAACTCAAGAAAGGAATAAAGTTCTACCACCTGTGGTAGTGGCACCTGCTCAGAGAGAGAGGAAGCAGTTACTTGACAAAAGGTTGACCATATCATAGTTTAAGAAGCTACCGCTATTACCTTCTGTGGTGAGGAGGGTGATGACCCACATGAGTTCTTGGATGAGATGGACAAGCTAGTCCATTGGTTATCTTGCTCGGATGCTTGAGTAATTGAGTTGGTAACACTCCAACTCAAGAAGGAAGCTTAGTACTGGTATGAGAGAAACATTGAGGAGTGACTTTATAGGGCAGACCTACCCATAGGGGCAAAGTTCAAACAAGAAGTGATGGACTAGTTCTTGCCGAAAGGGGAAAGGCAAGATAGAGCATTGCAATTCACGCAACTAAAGCAAAAGCTAGGGATGTCTATATCAAATTATTCTAAAGAGTTTAATTGACTTTACCTGATTTGCCATTAACATCATTCCTACTAAAGTTAGCCGCATTAATCGCTTATTAAGAGGTTTGATCACACCTTTGTTCAATTCATTGGCAGTAATAGAGTTTCCAAACTTGGCCAAGCTGATAGATAAGGCCAAGATAATGGAGAAAAGGTACAAGGCAAAGAGAGCTCAATGAGACTAGAAGGGAAAGCATAAGAACAAAGGTCATAGGGGACAATATGAAAGAGGAGGAGGCCCAAGGAAGGAATTTTCATCATTCAGATAGCAGAATGGTCAGCTAAGCAGGAATTACCCACTTACGACAAATGTGGAAAGAAGCATCCTAGAATTTGCCAAAAAGATTATGGTGCATGCCTTAAGTGTGGGTAAATGGGACACTTCATTAGGACTATCCTCAGTGGAGGAATCAAGGGAATGTACACGTAGCACCTCTACAATCTAGACCATTCATATCGCAAGGGCAAAGAGCCAAGGATAAGGGGCCAACTATTGGGAATGCATTGGCGATAGAGAATAAGAGCAAGGGTTGAGTCTTTGCCTTAGACCAGCAAGAGGCTCGCGATTCACACATAGCCATTACGGGTATCATCCCTATCCAAAATTCTAGTGCAAAATGTTTGATTGATTCTAGTGCTACCCATTATTTTATGTTGCCTTATTTTGCTAAAAGTTTGGGTAGAAATAAGGAATTAATGACTGAACCTTTAGTAGTATCCACTCATTTGAGGGAGGTTATAGAAGTAAAGTATGGGTATAAGGGTTGTGAGGTAGAAATTAATGGACAAAAACTTCCTGTAGTTTTACTAGAATTGAACATATTAGAATTTGATTGTGATATTAGGGATGGACTAATTATATGTGCATGAAACTAATATCAACTATAGAGAAAAGCTTATTGAGTTTCGAATGAAGGATGTGAAGGAATTTGTGTATCAAGGGGATAAGAATGAAAATCCTCTAAACTTGATATCAGCCTTAGAAGTAAGAAGGATGTTAAGGAAAGGATGCCAAGTGTACCTAGCCCATATGATCTATACTGACAAGAAGGCCGCCATTCGAGACGAGAGCATTCCAGTAGGGAAGGAATTCATGGATGTATTTCCAGATGATTTACCTAGATTACCACCTGGCCGTGAAATCGAGTTTAACATTAAATTATTGCCTGGAACACAGCCTATATTGATACCACCATATTGTATGGCACCACTAGAGTTAAAAGAATTAAAGATGCAATTGCACAATCTACTCGACAAGGGTTTTATCTGACCAAGCAGTTCACCATAGGGTACTCTAGTGCTATTTGTAAAGAAGAAGGATGGCTCGTTCTGAATGTGCATTGACTACCGCTAGCTTAACAAAGTCACCATGAAGAATAGGTATCCTTTACCAAGGATCGATGATCTTTTTGATTAATTGCAAAGCTAGTCACTTCTCTAAGATCAACTTAAGGTATGGTTATCATTAAAGATCTATGGAGAAGACATATGCAAGACTGCCTTTTGTACTAGATATGAACACTATGAGTTCACAGTTCTGCCATTTGGTTTGACAAATGCTCCTGTTGCTTTTATGGACTTAATGAATCAAGTATTCAAACTATTCCTTGACAAGTTTGTGATCATGTTCATTGATGACATCCTAATTTACTCAAAGAAAGAGGAAGAATATGAAGAATATTTGAGTATCATGCTTCAAACGCTATGTGATCACTAGCTCTACACTAAGTTATCCAAGTGTGAGTTTTGGATGGAGTCTGTCAACTTTCTAGGACATGTAGTAAGTAAGGAAGGGATTCAAGTTGATCCTAAGAAAGTTGAAGCGGTAGACAGTTGGCCACGACCCACAACGGTCTCAGAAGTATGGAGTTTCTTAGGCATGGCTGAGTATTATTGTAGATTCATATAGGACTTTTCTAAGATAGCAGTCCCATTAGCCAAGTTAATCAAAAAATAAGTTAAGTTTAATTGGGAAGAGTCTTATGAGAAGAGTTTTAGAAGCTCAAGAAGTGTTTGATTTCGGCCCCAGTTTTGCCATTACCAGAAGGAGAAGAAGGGTTCACTGTCTATTGTGATGCCTCACGAGTAGGACTTGGATGCGTCTTGATGCAGAATGGGAAAGTCATCACCTATGCATCACGACAACTTAAGAAGCATGAATTTAACTATCCTACTCATGATTTGGTGTTAGTTGCCATGGTTTTCACCCTCAAAATCTAGAGACATTACATGTAAGGAACAAAGTGTGAGATCTACATGGATCATAAAAGTCTCCAATACATCTTGAGCTAGAGAGACCTCAACTTGAGGTAGAGGAGATGGATTGAACTGTTGAAGGACTATGACTATCAAATTCTTTACCATCCTGGAAAGGCAAATGTGGTGGCAGATGCCTTGAGTCAGAAATCGATGGGAAGCCTAGTGACTATGCGAAAGAGGCAGATTGTGAAGGAATTAAAGAAATTGTTTAACCAAGGCTTGAAGCTGGACATTAGAGGATCGAGAGTTTTATTGGCTCATTTCTAAGTGGAGTCTAAATTAATGGAAGAAATAAGGGATTCATAAGGTAAGGACCCACACATGGTGAAGTTGAAGGAGGAGATGAAGGAAGAGAAGAACTCTGAGTTTGGAGTGGTCAATGGAGTCTTAAAGTATGGAAATAGAGTATGCATGCTTGATGTGGATGGACTGTGGGAAAGGATACTAAAGGATGCATATCAGACACCTTACTGTGCTCATCCTGGAACTACTAAGATGTATCATGATGTTAAAGCTAATTATTGGTGGTCTATACTGAAGAAGGATGTGGCAAAGTTCATAGCATCTTATCTAACTTGCCAGCAAGTCAAATACGAACACCAACAATCCTGTAAGAAATTCAACTACCTAAATGGAAGTGGGGGTGCATCACTATGGACTTCGTAGTTGGGCTACCTATGTATCAACCCACATCTACCCTAGGAGTATTAGTGACAAATTATTTGAATTTAGAATTATTGTGACAAACTGTGTGACTATGAGAAATTTATGTGTAACGTGATTTATGGTTTGGGGCATATTAAATAAATTTTAATATGCATATTATGAGTTGTTAATATGAAATAAATGATTTACATAAAGTGCATTTGCATAAAATAAATTATTTTAAATAAAATGAATTTTCATGCATAAAGGCAATTTTTAAGCATAAAACAATTTTATGAGTATTTTAAAATAATTTTTAAATAAATGTTTTGAGGAAAATTTTAATGAAAATAATAAGAAAAATATTTTATTTTTTATTAATTATAATAAGCCCTAAATTTAAATTAAAAGCCTAAATATCTAAAAGCCCACTACACTAAAACCCTCCTAACCTCGTTATTAAGGGTATTAGTGAAAATTGTACCCAAACCCTAATAGTTAATGAAAATTTTGGCCAGCCTAGGTTTTTCCACAGTCATCACTTTATTTTTCTGTATCTTGGTAGAAAAATTCTCTCAAAATATTTCTCTCTACCGAAATTGAGGAAACACCTTCCAGTTTCATGATTTCTTGACCATAATTGTAAGTTTTCCTTCTCTTTCAATTCCTAAACTGATTTCTATGAAATAAACTACAATAAAATTATTTTCAACTGGTTGTTTATTAATTTTTACAAATTTAATTTTGTTTGGGTGAGTTTTTGGGAGAGAAATTTTATTTTCTACCGAAAACACAAATCTTTTTGCGAGATTTCTCCAAAGGTGAATTCTACAGCTTCAAATCACAATTTTTATACATAAACATCACTAATGGGGGCCAATTTGTGCATCATTGGTTTCTAAATTGATTTTTAATTTGTTTTGATGAAAAATATTAGATTAAATGATATTTTTGCATATTTCTATAATGATCGAAAAGTTTCAGAAAATAAAGAAATTTAGGGTTTTTGTGCTAGAACTTAGAAGTTGGAAAATTCTATTATTAAATTAACATGTGGCTGCTAATTTGTGTGAGAATGAATTCTAATATGATTTGTTTTGTTTAGATGAAAAAGAATGATTTAAATCATGTATTTGCATATTGCATTAATGAACGGAAAGCGCAAAAACTCATGATTTTCAACTAAGTCTTAAAACTTAGAAATTTTTTATATAAATCCTACCTATGGCTACCGAATCATGCATGAAGATGTTTTAAACTGATATTTTCTATGATTGAATGAAAAATAATGGTTTAAACCACCTGTTTACATATTACTGTAATAATTGGAAAATATTGAAAACAAGAAAACTCATGGTTTTGTACCCTATAATCCAAAAATTAAATTTTCATGTATGAGAAATACCATATGTGGCCAATTCATGTGAATTAATATTCCAAAATGAATTTTTTTTTTTTTTTTTTTGTGTTTACATGAAAAGTATTGGTTCAAACAATGTTTTTACATATTACTGAAATAGACAGAAAGTGCCAAAAGAAAGAAAAATTTAGTTTTCCTTTTGATGATGCATTCGGCCTACATTAATATTTTTATTTCAATGTCTATAATTTTTATGCAAAGTATTTTGATGATTATTGGCAAGTATGTATATATAATAAATGATAAAATTACATGTTAGTAGAAGGTATGACACTAGACAAGCCTAGAGGCACTTTGGTATACTTAAGGTATCTTAATCTTATATTGTGATTAGATTGTGAATGTGATTGGAAAATATGAAAATAGATTTTATGAGGACTGAATAATGAATTAATGGACTTGAATTGATAAAGAGATTGATTGAATGAATGGATCATAAAGTTAAAAATGACACTTGAAAGGTTAAGTGATTAGTTGACATGCATGGAAGTGTTAAGTAAGTTAATTGTTAAAGTGAATTAATATTATGATATTATGATGACCTTAGAAAGGTATTGACATAATTGTAATGTGCTTTCATGTGAGCCTATCAGGGCTAAGTGTGTAAGACTTTTAAATTCAACATGTTATGTGCAAGTGATGAGTACAGTTATACGTGCAACTCTAAGTGTATGTGAATGCTATATTGCATGGGGTAGTTATGGGATAGGAGCATCATGATTAAATAAATACTAAGTATTAAATTAAATATTATGTTAGAGTTGAGGAGCTTTAGAAGTTCAAAAGGGCTACGTATATTAGGAGCAAAGGAAGCACAAGGTGACTAAACTCTATATTCCTGCTTCCAGTGTGAGTAAACACTATAATCTTATTTCAAGTATGAGTAGCATTATGATATA
This sequence comes from Reutealis trisperma, assembly GCA_947687605.1. NCBI lineage: Eukaryota > Viridiplantae > Streptophyta > Magnoliopsida > Malpighiales > Euphorbiaceae > Reutealis > Reutealis trisperma. Next base: position 132,244 of record CANTUT010000311.1, read on the forward strand.
TTACAAACATGTGATATCTTATTATGTGAGTGTCACGACCCATCTTTGAGCCATGACTGTCCTAGGGTATAGGGAGACTTAAAGTCACCTAAACCTGTAAACCCTCTTAAGTTATGAAGTTTCGAAGAAAACCATGTTACCCTTATCCTAATATCGAAACCAAAACAATTGTTCCTTATCATTAATTACCATATCAATCATCTATGAAATAACATTTATCATTATTTAGTTATAATTCATTTACATGTGGCCCAAGTGCTTAAACTAAAATAAGATTGTGCCAACCCATACACATATTATGAATATTCTGAACCATATCATTATTACAGACCTTTACAATCCATGGAGCTCTAGAGTTAAACTTTCAAAATATAACATAGTATATACAACATGACACCTAAAAAGTAGTGCATTTTTTAAGCGGAGATGCAGAGCTTGGTTTACCTTATTGCTTTATCAGCTAATCCTAAAAATAGACAACCACTGTGGGGTGAGACAAAACTCAGTGAGTACAAAATAATATCAAAGGTTAAACATTGGTGTATGCTTAAGGTAGTTCTATATAACAATGAAGTAAAGTAGATCAAAATCATCCTTATGAAAACAATTTTCCATATCTATGAATCAAATACTATATCTTTAGTATAATAGTTTCTTTCTTGGAAATGGTGTGTTTCCCCTATAATCAATCGAGTGGCAGCTTACGCCTTACTCACTCCTGTAAACCTCATCACACGTACAACTGATTAGGCCATATGTACTGGGGACATTAAATCCTTCCTAGCTAGGGTTTAGATATTCTTTACCCTATCCACGGGTTCATAACATTGTGCACAATGTCTAATGTATTGACCCACATCAGAGGGGTATTCTGCTTATCACAATATCATTATAACATTTTTCCTTTCTATCCATGAAATAATTTGATGGATAATGTATCAATAATAATTGGGTTCTCATCATTACTCACATTACAAGATCAAAGCAACATAGGCTTAATAATCATGAATGTAAATGATACTTGCCAAAGGATTTCAATGCATTCCAAACTTGAAATGAGTCAACATTTATGTTTATATTTAAAACTCAAGTTGAAAATATTATTAAGTACTCACCTCTTACTCTTTAGCTCCTACTTGATAACTTAATGTAGACTATAACGAGTCTCCTTGGTATCCCAAGCAATACCTTTGCCTTTCGATTCTACAAATATATCCAAACAAGGTACATCAATTTCTATTCCTTTAACCTGCTAACTAAATTCTAACCATTTCATATAAACATATCATTCATCAATATCTTATATCATAGGATTTCGAATAAGGAAATCTATAAAAATATTAATAAAATAATCTAGTATTAAGTCTTAAACACAAAGACAACTATTCTAGTTTGGCTAAAAACATAGCTTCCCACGGGTGAAACCTCAGTCGTGCCTCTACCCATGGGAGGCTTCTAGACTAGATTCCAAATTCCCTTATCACACGGCTGGAATCCCAGTGGTGGGGCCACCCGTGTCTGCTCAATTTCCCTTAACCTTCTCATGCTTTCCTTGTTACCTCTTACTTATTAAACCCTAAATTTCACCCATAATCATATTTCCTTATCTAACATGCAACCTAAATCCCTCCTTGAATCTCGCCATCAAAATCAACCATAGAAATCAAAAGAAAAGTGCATACTTGCTAACAACTTATTATTCTTAGGTTAGAAACAATGGAAGGAACACTAAAATGTGAAACCTTACCTTGAAATGCTTTGAATTTGATCCTATGATGAAGAACAAGTTGAGAGAATTTAACTTTTGATGAGGGTGTGATTTTTGATGTGAGGTTACAAATGAGAGGAATTTACATATTTTCACTTTATATGTAAATGAAGTCAATGGTGGTGATTTAATCTCACAAGATCAATGGTCACATTTTTACATAAGATGGATGGCTGAGATTGATCAAGTTGGATGGTTAAGATTGCCCTTAGGTGGATGGTGACTTGGCACCATAATGGTGATTTTCATGATCACCAAGATGCATGTGGACAAGGTGATGGGAAAGGGATTAGCTTAGGTGTCAAAGTTGACAAAAGTCAACAAAGATGGCTAACATCCAAATGGTGATTAACTTAACCTAACCTCATCCTAACCCTTAGTTAACTTATTCTAACCTTAATTGAGTTAAGTCCCATCCAATTTTGGACCTTGGTGAGCTGGCCAAACCATGGGCTTGGGCCTTGAGTCCAAGGCCCATTAACCCTGAGTCTAAGGCCCATTAACAAGCCCGTTTGAACATGTTTTCTGAACCTAAAAATTTTTTATAGCTTTTTCCTTTTCTTTTCACTTGGCATGTCAAATCCTACCTTCCTATATCATAATAAAATCAAATTAAGACACATTACCTTAAATTAACTCAATAAGATGCACATGGAAATTCACACTCTATAAAGATACACAATCATGCAATTAACATCAAAAAGGGTTTCTTCATCCCATCATTATAACATTGGTACTATATTTATAGTAACTTATACTTTATGTTATATTATAACTCTAATGAGCTATGGAACCCTTGGGTATTACAGTGAGCCTTTGTGATCTTTGAAACCCAAGTTCTTTCTATCCTAAAATTTAATTAAGTAATTTCTTTGTAAAGCTTGGGTTGCCAAAGGACAATTGGTCCAAAAACCACTTTTGTTTATCCAATGAGAATTTCTTGTGATTATTACCCTAACTTACATTCTTTTTGGAACTACATTGTTCTTGTATCTTTTGTTCAATAAGTTAAACTAATATTGCCATTGTGAAATATGTGATTGTTGCCTTAAATGTTATTGACATGTGTGATTATCATTGGCTCTAGCTATGGTACCTTTAACCCTTTATGCAGAATCCTCGTGCCGATATAGGTAACCATCGGAACTTGTGCACACGGTCTTAACCTGATGGATAGGGGTAGTGTATCCACCTCAGCTTGAAAGGGGCAGTTCTAGTTGTGGGGCCTGATTAGCTTCATGCCTTCTATGTGATAGGAGTTGGAATTTGGTATAAGGCCACCTCTCATTCATGTGTTCAAGTGATAGAGTAATAGCTTTCACTCAATATGTGATAAATGTGTGATTTCTGCAACCTTACTAAATTAAACCCTTGCTAAATTGCAACTTGATTCTTGAATTATAATCATGAGCTATGTGTATAAGCTATGTGTTTCCAACTCAAAGGAAGATGTGTTAATGTATAAGCTATATTGTTTACTAATTGAGATCATTTATCTCATCCCTTTTCCTTGTGTGGTTCCAGGTGAGCAAATGTGAGGAGACAAGGTGATTGGCTTAAGCATTCTACTCCGCTTAGGGACTCATTGTCAAAGTCATTAATAATACCATATTATAAAGTGTTGTCATTAGATGCTTCAGGAATATTAATTGTTGTATTATTTTACTTAAGTTTCTAATTGGGATATGATTATTATTTTTCTTATGGATTTTATGTGAAATGTCTAATTATAGTCTTCCATAATTAAAGGTATCCATTTAAATGTTTTAAAAGAGTTATTACACGAGGTTTAGTACAATCCTAAGCATGATTTGTATAAGCATCGATATATTCTACAGGCATGGGTGACCTTATGTCTCCCCATGTTCTAAGACTGTCATATCTCTAAAGTTGGGATGTGACAACCTAGAACCTCAAAAGGGTATGACTCTGTACGGGTCATAGAGGATGGATTGATAAAGTTTGCTCATTTTTTAGGGGTTAAGACCACATATTGTGCAGCTCAGCATGCACAATTATATACAGACTAGATCGTGAAACTTCACGGAGTGCCAACTTCCATCATCTCAGATTGAGGCTCTCAATTCACCTCAAGGTTCTAGCAGAAGTTGCAAGAAGCATTGGGGACACAACTAGATTTTAGTACTGCATTTCATCCTCAAATGGATGGATAGTCAAAAAGGACAATTTAGACACTAAAGGATATGTTAGGGATGTGTGCTATAGATTTTGGTGGTAGCTAGGATAAGTACTTACCTTTGATTGAATTCGCCTATAACAACAGCTATCATTCGTCCATCAGCATGGCATCTTATGAAGTACTGTATGTGAGAAAATGTCATTCTTCAATTTGTTAGGTCAAGCCTGGAGACAAATATGTGGAAATGCTGGAATTGCTTAATGAGACTATCGAAAAAGTACCTTTGATTCAAGAGCGACTGAAAATAGCCTTCACTCAGCAAAAGAGTTATGCGGATCCTAAGCGAAAGGACATCCATTTTTCCATGGGAGTTCATGTGTTTTTAAAGGTCTCTCCAATGAAAGGTGTTATGAGATTTGGTAAAAAAGGAAAGTTATAACCTCGCTTCATTGGTCCTTTTGAAATCTTAGATAAGGTTGGGAAAGTATCTTATAGACTTGCCCTGCCTCCAACTATGGCATATATGTATCTAGTGCTTCATGTCTCTATGTTAAGGAAGTATGTGTCAGATTCATCTTATGTCCTATCACATCCAGACATAATGTTAGATGAGCAACTATCCCATGGGGAGTCACCAATAGCTATAGTGGATCAATAAGTGAAGAGGTTAAGAAACAAGGAGATACCCATGATTAAGGTTGAATGGCGAAATCATGGGATGGATGAGTGCACTTAGGAAGCTGAGGAGGAGATGCGGTAGTGTTTTGTCATAGTTTTGTCTTATTTTTATTTTTTTTAATTGTTAATTTATAATTTATTTTTATGATTTTATGATGTTTTTATTATGTTTGTTAAGTCACTTTTAGTTGCATTAAATAATATAAGAATCAAAAGTTTGGAGTGAAGACGAAAATTTTGATAGGACAAAAGCCATCGCGGTAGCCCCCACTGCCTTCCAGTAGAACTAGCTGCCTTCTCCCAGTGCTAGCTACCTTTTCCAGTGCCAAATCCCTTCCCCCAGCGCCAACAACCTTCTTTAGGCCTAGCAGCACCTCGTCAAGCCTAGCAATAACAGTAGGAGCAGCAGCGCCAATTGCCTTCCTCCAGCGTTTGACTGCAGAGAGCCTCTTGCAGGATGTCAAGCCCAGCATCCAGCTACAGATCCTAGCACCTGCTACATCACCTATGAGTAAATAGTGAAGATTTTTTGAGATTTTCAAGGATTTTCAATCTTACATTATTTTAGGAAAGTAGAAACTAAATAAGAAGTTTTGTTATTATAAATAGGGCCATTTTGAGGAAAAAAAGTTTCTGAATTTTGGAAGGATAGTACCTTTTCTTCTAGTTTTCTATTTTCTTAATTTTAGTTTTGAGATTTCTACACTTAGATTAGAATTTTGTTCTCGGGGAATTCGTTTGTGAAGATTTAAGAGATTAAATCAGATTAAATAGATTGATTAACGTGGTTTAATTCTTATTTATATTTTTTTTGGATTATTGAATTTATAGAATTGATTTGATGAATTCTTTTGATTATAATAAGATTATGATGAATTCTTTATTTCCCATAAGCTAATTTCATCTTTGTCTAGGGTTTGTATGATGTGTTAATGATATGGAATTGAATATAATCCTTTTTGATTATTTTGATTATTTCTAATTGAATTGATTGATTGTTTGATTTAGGTTTTGAATGAAGGAATGAGAGTTGAAGTTCAATTCCATAATTCATTCCTTTAGGATCTTAAAATGAATTAGAAATATAAGTTTTAAGATTATGCTTTAGTTTTTGATATATGATTTGATAGAATGATTTCTATGAATGCGATTGCTAATAGATTAATTTTTATAATAGATTAATTTTTATTCTTGGAATTGTTAGAAACTAAGGCTTTAGAATAATCAATTGGGTATATTCATGAACATATAGGATTGATAAATTGAATACAAACCCTATGCATTATTCATTCATTGTTTTTGAACCTATTGCATTTTAATCCACATTTTCTTTTAATTTCCTATTTTGTAAATTATTTCTTTTCAAATAATTCAAATTCTTTCTATTTAATTTACTTTAAATCAAGACAAATATTTCCATTTGTAATTATTTGAGAGATACGACCTTGGGTGCTTCTGATATACTACAATTGCCCCGTATACTTGTAGGTCACTTTTGGACAGGTTATTTTGAGGCGAATAAGTTTTTGGCACCATTGCTGGGGAGTTGCAAAGAGAATTTGTTTGTTTCATTTTAATTATTTTTGTTTCTAGTTTTTATTTATATTTGTTTTTTGAGATTTTTATGCAAGGGAGAAGATCTTTGGAAGAAGAGCTTGCCCTTTTTGTTGATAACATGCAAAGGTTAGGTGGAGAAAGAAGAAGACTAAAGCCAAATGAGGACCAAGTTGATCCAATAGATCCCCAAAAATCCAAGGGTAGAAGACCAAGAAGAACAACGATACATCATGGCACAGGAAAGAAGACCCACGAAGGATTATGCTAGACCAATCATAGGCACAGCAACATCATGCATTAGATTTGATGCGGCTACTTGAAATAATGAGTTGAAAAACATACATTATAGCATGCTCCCTTCATTTTATAGAGTGCCAAATGAAGACCCCCTCAATTTCATTAGGGATTTCTACTCCACTATATAGACCTTTCCTCTACAAGGTCTAACAGAATATCAGTTGCGGATGAGATGCTTTCCTTACACCTTGAAGGACTAAACTAAATCTTAGCTTATGACACTTACTCTTGATTCATTGACCACATGGGAGGAGGTGTACAATAAATTCATGAGGAAGTTCTACTCTCACCAAAAGACAGCTAATTTGAGGTTGAAGATTGCAACCTTCACACAAATGGAAGGAGAGCCTTTTCTTGAAGAATGGGAAAGGTTTAAGATGTTGCAAATTAAATGCTCACACCATTACTATCCATTATAATTGCTCAACCAGTTCTTTTATAATGGGATCACATTCTAGAGCCAAACAATAGTTGATAATGCAGTTAGAGGGGCAATGGGAGAGATCATTGTTGAAGAAACTTATGAACTTTTTGAGATGCTTAGTGCTAACTCTCAGCAGAAAAGTATGAGAGGGAGAAGAGTTGGATTTGAAAAAGGAGCTCTAGGGAAAGATGTGGCTATGGAAATAGTTAAGCTTACTAGATAAGTCAAGCTCCTCACCATGAAGGGGAACACAATAATTCAACAACAAGAGGTATGTGGTGTTTGTGGAATTTTTGGTCATGGTACTAATGTTTGCCCTTCATGTTTTAATTCTTTTGCAGATGATTATGAGCAAGCACAAGCCTTGGATGGTTTCCAACCTAGGGCAAGAAATGACCCCTTTTCCAACACCTACAACTAAGGTTGGAAAAACCATCCAAACTTTTCCTTGAAAAACAACAACCAACAGCAACAGCAGCCTCAATTTCAAATGTTATAAAGAGACCAACCATTACAAGGAGAATCATCAAACCAACAACAGCAAAGGAAGCCATCTTTGGAGGATAAAGGATAGCTTGAATGCTTTCATTGAATCTAGCACTAAAATTCAGGAGGCTAATGACAGAAGATTTGACTCTTTAGAAGTAGTAGTGTGAAATGTAGAGATTCAGGTTAGTCAAATTGCAAGCCATATGCAATCAAATCAAAAAGGGAAACTTCTTAGCCAACCAAAGCAAGCTAAGTCTATCTCAATTCTTTGGAGTGGTAAGCCAATAAATGATAATGTTGATGAAGTTTCTAACTATATAGTAGAAGAAGAGAAAGAGATGGAGACACCCTCTCCATTTAAGTTATACAAATCGGACAATCCTTATTGACCTCCTATTCCATTTACAGGTCGTTTAAAAAAATGGTAAGCAAGACAAGCAATTTGATGAGCTTTTCACAATGCTATCCAAGGTAAGTATCAATTTGCCATTGCTTGATGTGATTAAGAATATGCTTGCTTATGGCAAATTTTTTAAGATGACAAATTTTTTAAGCAGCTGAATTCTAAGAAAAGGAGGCTAGAGATGGAGGAGAAAGTAGTAGTGTCTGAGTGATTAATGCAGTACTCTAGAAAAAATTACCTCCAAAAGCTAAGGATCCTAGTAGTTTGTCATTGACCTTAGTATGGGCAGTGGTGAAAAAGCTAAAGGCATGTTAGATTTAGGTGCTAGTATTAATTTCATGCCATATGCCTTATTTAAGTAGTTGAATTTAGGAGAGTTAAAACCCACTAAAATGAGCTTGTTGTTAGCTGATAAGCCATTGAGATTTTTTAGGGGAATTATAGAAGATGTGCTAGTGCAAGTAGGGGGGTTGATAATGCCTATTGATTTTGTGGTGTTAGATATGGGAGATGAGTTGTTTAATAGGTCAAAATTGCATATGTTTTTGGGTAGACCTTTTATGGCAACTACTAATACTTTGATTGATGTTAAAAATGGAAAATTGATTATGACTATTTTGGGCCAAACTCTTGAATTTTCCATTTTTAATAGATTATTTATTCCTACTACATCATTTATTGAGGAATGCTCTTCTATTGAATCCTTTAATACTACTGTGAAAGATGTTTTCTTGTAGGGATCCTATGATAAAAATATGCTGCAGGTGCCTAAGTTGGTTGAGCCTTTGGAATAAGTGTATGGGAGCTCTCAAATGTTTAAGGAGTGGGCCAAACCTCTTTATGATGAAAGCTATGTCCAAAAGCCCCTTGAACTAGGTATGAAAGTACTACTCTATTACTCGTGGTGGCATCACGATCTAGGTAAATCTAAACCTCACTGGAGTGGTCCTTTTATTATGAATGTGGTACATCCCTCTGGAGTAATAGTTTTGTTTAACTTTCGTAGAGATAAAATTTTTAGAATCAATAGTCAGAGAGTTAAACCATATTTTGAGGGAATGGAAAAATTTAAGGAATTTAAGGTTCCTTAATGTCTTAAAAAATGTCCAGCTAAGACGATGTTAAAGAAGCGCTTGATGGGAGGCAGCACATTATTGTCTTTAAAATTTTGTTTTTTAAAAATTCTAATTTTGTGTTTTACCTAGTCCTATCTATGAAATCTGTTTTGTCTTTTGAGTTGATGTTATGGCATAGTTGGTCGATTAAATGTATTGTCTTGTGATTTGAGGAAAATTTTGCAAGCAATCTCAAGTTTGAATGTTTCAAATGTTTTGCCCTTGTTATGATCTTAAAATGTTTTGGTTTGCCTCTATTTCATTGCAAAGCATGATAGACATTACCTTACCATGGTAAGAATATTTGAGCCCAAACACTTTTTCTTTATTGCAATATTGTGTGTACCATGTTGATTGTTGATGCGTATTCTGCAAGTGTACAGATCGCACAAGTAATATAATAGTGAGTGGAGTATCGTTCCACTGGAGACATAGTGTAAGTACTAGCTCAAATGTTTGCTAATGTGTAGTTAATCAAATTAGTGTTTGATAAGAATGATTACAGCTATATTAAAACTAAACTAAAATCCAATTGAAGTAAAATAATAAGAAGAAAAGGGAAATGAAATTAGTGATAGAGGCCCATTCAGGTATTGAATCCCCTTAGCCCCTAATTGTATATCATGAATCACACATCAATCAAATTCATTCCATAAGTTGAATTGGCATTTCACTAAATTAGATAAAAATCTCTCTCGAGCAATTAAACCCCTATTTCCTAAGAGGAATGCAAGGAATCTCTTCTCAAGCAAACTTAATTAGGTCATGCATTAGTTTTAGGAAATTATCTACCAAAGAAGTCTTGTAGCCTATCTCTAGTGCCCCAATCAACCCTCAATCTCTATGAGTGATCAATTCACATAAAGCTATCTCTAGTCAATTATATAAAAACAATCTCTAATTAACAAGCATGCAATTATCAATTGGCAATTAAGTAATAATAATCATAAAGATAAAACAACTTGAGGAATGATTTAATTGAATAAAAAGTAATTCAATCCATACAAAAAGGTTCTAGGATTCATCAATACCCAACGTGGGAAGAATTAGTTCATGTTACACATTGAAACTAAAGAAAAAAAAAATAAAGAAGTAAGAAATCCCAAACAATTCGCAAATAAAGTGTAGAGGAATCTTGTTCTTTGATTATCAATCTTCAATATCTTCTTCCCTTTACTATCCTATCCTCTCTCTAATCCCTAGGCAACCCTCTTACAAATGCTGTCAGATATGGATTTATATTCTAGAAAATTTAAACTCACACCCCTGAACCCACAACTGGGGTTCTAGCCATGGCAATAGAGAACCAAGAGTGTAACTTCCCACTGGTGAAACCTTAGCCATGCCTCCAACCATGGGAGGCTACTAGATAATTTGCTAATTTGTTCTTATCACACAGTTGGAATCCCAGCCATGGCTCAACCTGTGGAAGCCCATGTTCTTCCAAAAGTCAGCATTTTGGCTTGGATCTTTATCATTTTGGCTCACATTCAGATCATGGCATCATTTAACAATGGATTAACTAAAAGAAATGTGAAAACACTAAAACAAATAAGTTAAAGTTAATTAGAGGCATAAAATATATTAAGAACAAGGGCCAAAATATAGTGTTTTCAGCACTTTTCAAATTCCCCCACACATGAGTTTTTGCTTGTCCTCAAGCAAACTAAATTATAATAATAGTTTAGAAAATGAACAACCTCTCTAAAGCCAAAAGAAAACACAATGATTGACAATAGTCAAATAAGTAAGGCTCGAAATTCATAATCAAAAACTAATTCTCAAATGTAGCAGTCAAATTAAAGGATCTACAAATCAAAGAAGCTCAAACTCAAAGATAAAACTCATAATCCTGAAGTCTAAATTCCAGAGTTAAAAGATTGAGCATATAATCCCAAAGAAACAAAAGCCAAACAAAGTAAGAAATGAAAGATTTTCTCTTAGGCACCTTACTATTCTCTTGATTTTGGTTGACTTTAACATTCAATTGCACCTTTATATATATATATATATATATATATAAGGAGCCTGACTTGTTTGAATCGTCATACTAGCCTTTTGACTCAAAGGTAAATATTTGTGATGTTGACCCTCGGTTACTCAACTAGAATCATGAATCCAAATGGCTACTAGTAGTACTCATAATTCTAACTCCTTAGGTTAGAAGAGTCAAAATCAGTAGAATAAGGAAAAATTTTCAAAGCTCTGTATGCAATTTTTTTTATTTTATATTTTTTTAAGAAAAATAGTCAAGGAACCTATGATATTTAGTGTATCTTACTAATCTTAACTCAAGTCACAATGGACTTAACATATGCTAAAAAATATAACTATGGTTTCAAACTTTAGGAATGCAGATTTCATCAATTTAATTTCCTAATTATGACTACCACACTTAATCCTTAGCAAACAATCAAGTCAACCGAGCTAAACATCAACGAGAGCTTGTCATATATAGAGAAGAATAATCATCAATTATGAGCTAAAAAGGGGATCACTCCAATTCATATTATTATTACAATTCAACTTGTTTGATACAAAATAGGACAAAAAGAATAAATAAATAAACAAATAAACAAATAAATATCCCTCCCCCATACCAAAAGAACACATTGTCCCTAATGTGCTTGAAAATGAGTATAAAGAAAAACATATAATAAAATAATAAAACAAAAAGAAGAAATGGAAAGATTAGTCGTCCATGGCATCATCGAAGTCACCACTCCCTTCGCCATCATCTGAGTTGACTTGAACTGGAGGCTATCTCTGTTCTTGCTGCGGTACAGGCCTAGGAGGCACATACCCTTGAGTTCCCCAATAATCTAGCATGGACTACTGAAGCCATGCTCTATTCTACACCTCAACCTCAAGTGTTTCTTGTTGGCATTGCAACATAGTCATGATCTGATGCTGGTTGGTGAGGAGTTTGTTCTACTGAACTTGTAGACTTATCATGGTCCTCTCCAACCTGCATATCTATCTCTCAAACTTTGTGGGCTTCTTGTCATCCGCATCATTAGCTCCCATATAGGACATCCAATCTTAGAATGGAGTGAGGCTGGAGAAAGGAGGTATGACTAATGAGGAAGGAGGCCTAGCAGCAGCAGAAGTACCGGTAGCTGCAAAACGCTGAGCAGTGGGATTAGTGGTTGGGGCTGGAGTTGGCTCAAGAACTATTAGATCTGGTGAAGGGGCAAAAGCTGGCATAAAGCTCTTTGTTTTATCCATCCTCAGCAATATGGCATAACCGATTAGCTTAGGCATGCAGTATAATGTCATCAGAGGCAAGCCATCAAAAACACCCAAGCTCTTAGCTAGCTTGGTAATATACATACCTCTAAACAAGACTCTAGTCTTGCCCTTCTTGGACTGATCATTAAAGAATCTCATCAAAGAATAAGCCACATTGCACCTCATGTCTTCATCCATGCACATCATGAAAAATAACTCCTGTCTAGTCACAGCCCCTCCACTATCTCGTCTGCCGGAAATAGTCTTCGTTAGAAGAAAATGTAAAACTCGCAAACTGAAGGAAGTAAACTGGGATGCCTTAGAAACTAAGGGATCGAATCTCCTACTCTGTGGAGCAAATTTGTCCCACACCTTATTAGGGACATTATCATATGGAAATCCAACAGGTGACTCATGATACACATCGGTATGTAGCTCCTCCTTTGTATATAAACCTATTTTCACAGCCAAATCATTGACACTCATCTCAAATTGCTTGGCTCCTAATCTAAATCACATCATTTTCTTTCGGACTGATATTACCTTTAGATCAACTTGAAGGGAACAATAAAACTCAAGTGTTAATTCTTTATATGCAGGCTCGACGATCTCAAAAAATCCTTTACAGCCTGGCTGTGATGTCCATCCACGAAGATCCTTATCTATACCGATCTATTGCATAAAACCCTAGTTGATCTGTCTTATAGGCTTAAAATCTTTATTGGCCAAGTGCTCAAAGCAAGCATGAGACTCTTAGTCTGCAAACTGGACACACATATGGTTGGGATTGAAGGAAACAGTGGGGGTTGCTGCTAGTGGGGGATTGTGAATACTACCTTCCCCTCAAGCTGGCTTGGTCGGTAATTTGGTAGCTTTTATCGATGACTTTTTAGGACCCATAGCTGCAAAATAACAAAATCCAACCCAAACAACAAAAACAATGGGGAAAATTATTGTTAGAATTTTGGCATTATGACACCATAAAAATTTGATTCTTAAAAATAACAATTACAAATTTATGCTCAAACTAAATTCAAACACTCATTGCCCAAATTCAAACAAACCACAATTCAAACAATTTAAGCAAAAACAAATCCAGACAATTTAAGCAATAGAAACTCATAATTTTATGATTAACTGTCCAAAAACAAACCCAAACACTCATTGCCCAAATTCATCCCTTTCTCTCACTAGAAATTAGATTCAATGTATTTTTACTTAACCCAAACACATAAAATCAAAATATTCTACCCTCAATCATGTAAATCTATAAAAAATGCAAGATTAAGTTGATTTAAAAAAAGAAATATGAGCAAAAATCAAAGAAGAAGTAGAAACCCAAACTTGTGAAGAAGAATTCGAAGAGAGAGAGAATGTGTGTTTGAAATTACTTGAAAATTTCCTCCTTGAGTGTGGAAATTTTCTTGGAAGGGATGGTGTGTGTGATTTCGAGCATGGGAGAGATGAGGGAAGAAGAAGGGGAAGAAAGGAAATTGAAAATTTAGAGTGTGTGAACCGTTGCATTTTTTTTATTTATTATCATGCCCACGGGTGGTCCCACAGCTGGGATTTCACCCATGGCCGTGGTACTCATGTCTGGGTGCATCACACAGCCGTGGCTTTAGCAGTGTGATGCTATTGCTAGAAAAAACAATAGGGAAAATTATTGTTAGAATTTTGGCATTATGACACCATAAAAATTTGATTCTTAAAAATAGCAATTACAAATTTATGCTCAAACTAAATTCAAACACTCATTGCCCAAATTCAAACAAACCACAATTCAAACAATTTAAGCAAAAACAAATCCAGACAATTTAAGCAATAGAAACTCACAATTTTATGATTAACTGTCCAAAAAAAAACCCAAACACTTATTGCCCAAATTCATCCCTTTCTCTCACTAGAAATTAGATTCAATGTATTTTTGCTTAATCCAAACACATAAAATCAAAATATTCTACCCTCAATCATGTAAATCTATAAAAAATGCAAGATTAAGTTGATTTAAAACAAGAAATATGAGCAAAAATCAACGAAGAAGTAGAAACCTAAACTTGTGAAGAAGAATTCGAAGAGAGAGAGAATGTGTGTTTGAAATTACTTGAAAATTTCCTCCTTGAGTGTGGAAATTTTCTTGGAAGGGATGGTGTGTGTGATTTCGAGCATGGGAGAGATAAGGGAAGAAGAAGGGGAAGAAAGGAAATTGAAAATTTAGAGTGTGTGAACTGTTGCATTTTTTTTATTTATTATCGTGCCCACGGGTGGTCCCGCGGCTGGGATTTCACCCATGGCCATGGTACTCATACCTGGGTGCATCACATAGCCGTGGCTTTAGCAGTGTGATGCTATTGCTAGAAAAAATTTAATTCCCCTTATCACACAGGTGAAGGCACGCTTGAGGTTCCAACTGTGTCGCCCAATTTTTTTTTTTTTAAGATAAAACTGAAAAATAAAGCTTAATTAAAATAGTGGGTTGCTTCCTACCTAGTGCTTCTTTAATGTCATCTTAGCTGGAAGTGTAGGGTGATTGTTCACCCCACCTTAAAAAGTTGAATTTTTCTTGCATGATTTTGAAATTTACCCTTTTTAGGTTGAAGTATCTCACCAAACTCACATGCAAAGAATTTCTTAATCCCAAAGGGTCCATAACATTTAGGTCTTAGTTTCTAAAGAAAATTAAGAGCTTTAGAGTTCAATAACCAAACCTAAACATCTGCTAGAGACTTTCATTTTCTTTTGATTTGCTTACTTAGTTTGAACTTAAATGTCTTCATTTTCTTCCCATAGATGCCTCCTCTGTTTTCTTGTCTTCAACATGAACCAAAGGCCCATCAATAGCAGGAACTTTGTCTTTCTCAATTTCCTACAAAACATCACACTCTAAAGATTTCTTGTGAAGAACATCAATCATATGATTCATTATTTCATGCTTAACTATGTTTTCAAAAGAATAAACATTATCTGTTGTGAGCTTGTGATGAGACATTTTAGGAATTTGGAAGATGACCTGTTCCTCACCTATTTGAAGTGTAAACCTACCATCATTGACATCAATGATGGCCTTAGCTATGGCTATGAAAGGTCTATGTAAAATGAGTGAGTTTTCATAATTGTCATCCATATCCAACACTACAAAATCCACAGGAAAAATAAAATGACCAATCTTGACCAACACATCCTCAATGATACCCTTAGGGTATATAACGGACTTGTATGCCATCTGAATACTTAAATGTGTTGGTTTTGGTTCTCCCAAACCCAATTTCTTGAAAACCTTACAGGGCATTATGTTGACACTAGCCTTAAGATCTGCTAAAGCTTTATCAATTTGTAAACTACCTAACAAGCAAGGGATGGTTAAACTCCCTGGATCCTTGAGTTTTTCTGGTAGTTTTCAAATAATCGCTAAGCTCTCCTCCAGTAACTGAACCACAGATACTTCCTCCAGCTTTCTCTTTTTGGTCAACAATTCTTTCAAAAATTTTACATACTTCAGCATCTGCAAAAGAGCCTCTACTAAAGGAATATTCATATGTAATTACTTCAAGAGTTCTAAGAACTTAACATATTGAGCATCCATCTGATTTTGTCTCAACCTCACCGAATAAGGAATGTGAGGCTTTTAATATGGAACCATAGGTGTAGGCTTGATTGCTTCCTCTTCTTTACTTTTCTTTCCCTTAAGTTGTTGTTTCATCCAAAGAACTTGAGTGCAACAACGACCTGCCACCACATATTCCACTTTGGTGGTGGACAAGGCAATCAAAACTTGTTTCTTTCTAAACCATGAAACTAAACATTCACCAAGAAAATGGCAAGTTTTAGAAGTGCTTTTCTTATTAAGCAAACTACAGGCATAATCGGCATATGAAAATCCAATTATTGTAAAAGATGAATTTTTAGGATACCATAGCCCTAAATGCAATGTGCCATGTAAATACTTCAAAATTCTTTTAATAGCATACAAATGAGATTCCTTAGCACAGGATTGAAAATGTGCACATAGACAAACATTATACATTATATTGGGTCTAGATGTCGTAAGGTAGAGAAGAGAAATAATCATACTTCTATATTTCTTCTCATTTATTGGCTTACCCTTTTCATCTTTGTCAAGCATAATTGATGTGCTCATTGGAGTTTTGCTACTTTTGCAACCATCCATGCTAAACTTCTTAAGAAGTTCCTTTCTATACTTAGATTGATTTGTAAAGGTACCATCTTTGCATTGTTTGATTTGTAGCCCTAGGAAGTACTTGAGCTCACCCATCATGCTCATCTCAAATTCCCTGGTCATACACTTCGCAAATTCTTCGCAAAGATGTTCATTAGTAGCACCAAATATAATATCATTAATATAAATTTAAACAATTAAAGTGTCATTTTTATGCCATTTTACAAAAAGTGTTGTGTCAACCTTGCCCTTAACAAAATAATTTTTCAAAAGAAATGTACTTAGCTTTTCATACCAAGCTTTAAGAGCTTGTTTCAAACCATACAAGGCCTTGGTTAATTTAAAAACATGATTAGGAAGTTAATGATGTTCAAAACTTAAAGGTTGCTCAATATAAACTTCTTCCTTAATAAATCCATTTAAGAAAGCACTTTTAACATCCATTTGAAAAAGTTTAAAATCCATATGACATGCATCTGCAAGCAAAATCCTAATATCCTCTAATCTTGCTATCAGAGCAAAAGTTTTAATGCCTTCCTCTTAGTTAAATCCTTTAGCAACCAATCTAGCCTTATTTAAAATATGAAGCCTTGCTCATCTAACTTGTTTCTATAGACTCATTTACATCTAATAATGGGATGATTTTTGGGTTTAAGAACAAGTTCCCAAACTTTTTTTCTCTCAAATTGGTTGAGTTCCTCTCGCATAGTAATCATCCAACTCTCATCAATAAGAGCCTCATCAATAATACTTGGCTTAATTTGAGAAACAAATGTAAGATTATGTCGCATCCCAACTTTATGAGCTACGACGGTCCTAGAACATGGGGAGACATAAGGTCACCCACGCCCGTAGAACCCATTAACATATAACAATCATGCCTAGGATCTTACCGAACCTCTTTCTTTAACTCATTTAAAACATTTAGATGAATACCATAAATTTGCGGAAGACTAAAGTAAATCATTACATATAAAATCCATAAGGAAAACCATATATATAAATAAGTATCAATCAACATTCTTAGAGCATCTAATGATAAGACTTTATAAAATAGTATCATTGATAACTTGGACAAGGAATTCCCCAAGCGAAGTAAAATGCTTGAGCCATCACCTTGCCTCTTCACATTCGCTCACCTGGAACCACATAAGGAAAAAGGGGTGAGATAGATGATCTCAATGAGTAAACAATAGGGATTGTACAATAACATATATCACTTAGAAAGGGTTCATAGCTTATAACTTATAGCTCATGATTCATAGTTTGCAGTTTAGAAAGGTTTGCAGAAATCACACTTATAACACATAAAGTGAAGGCTACTACCATAATCACTGGAACACATAGAGTGAAGGCTATTGCCATAATCACTCGAACACATAGCCAATAATTACTCGCATCGGTATGAGAAGCACATAGCCGATGATTACTCGCATTGGTACGAGTAGCACATAGCCGATGATTACCCGCATCGGTACGAGGAGCACATAGCCGATGATTACTCGCATTGGTACGAGGATTCCTACATAAAGGGTAAAAGATACCATAGCTAGAGCTAATGGTAATCATAATTAACAATATCACATAAGGCAACAATAACATGTATCTCAATAACAATAGTGGTTTAACTTTTAAACAAAAGATACAATGATAGTGTAGTTCCAGAAAGAATATAAGTTAGGGTGTTAATCACAAGAATTTTTCATTGGATAACAAAACAGTTTTGGACCAAATGTCCCTTGGCAACCCAAGCTTGTCAAAGAATTCATATAATAATATTTAGAATAAAAAGAACTCGGGTTTCAAAGATCACAAAGGCTCACATAACAATATATCACATTTTTGTAACACAACAAAATGTTGTTCACATTTATAACATGAATGTGGCATTTGCCCACACTTGAAGAATGAATGTGATGTTTACTCATGCTTGTAGCATGAACATAGTGTTTACTCACATTGGAAGCAGGAATATAGAGTTTACTCACTCTTGTAACAAAAACATTGTGTTTACTCACGTTGGGGTTTCTTTGCTCCTAGTACACGTAGTCCCTTTTGCACTTTTAAAGCTCCTCAAACTCTAACATAACAGTTGATTTACTACTCAATATTTATTTACTCATGATGCTCCTATCTCATAACTACCCATGTACATATAGCATACACATACACTTAGAGTCCACACATAGGTGTACTCATCACTTGCAGATAGCTCGTTGACCTAATGGTCTTGCATACTTAGGCCTTATAGGCTGACATAAAACACATTACAATCATATCAATACCTTTTCAAGGTCATCATAATATCATTACCTCAATATCAATTCACTTATCAATTATCTTAGTTCACTTTACACTTCCATACATGTCATCTTAACAATTAATCCTTCAAACATCATGTTTAACTCTTATGATCCCTTTCACTTCATTAACTCATAACCATATATTCATCATCAAGTCATCATGACATTTAGTTCCAAATTCCTCAATCACATTTGCATTCTAATCACAATACAGGGTTAAGATACCTTAAGTATACCTTAAGTATACCATAATGCATTTAAGCTCATCTAGGACCATACCTTCAATTATCATGCAATTTTATCATTTATTGTACATACATACATGTTGAAAATCATCATCACACATCACATAAAATTTATAAACATTTGAACAAAATTGCTCATGTAGGCCGAATGCCTTATTAAAGTAAAAACCAAATTCTTCTTCTTTTCGTGCTTCCCGTCTATTTTAAAAATGTGTAAAAACATGGTTTGAACCAAGATTTTTTATGTAAACATAACAAAAATCATTTTAGAATATAGATTCATAGGAAATAGGCCACTATTGGTGTTATTAATATATAAAAATTCAACCTTTTGCATTATAGTGCACAAAACCATAAGTTTTCTTGTTTTTGGTATTTTTTGGTCATTTTAGAAATATGAAAACAGGTTGTTTAAACCATTATTTTTCATTCATTCATAGAAAATATCAGTTTAGAACACATTCCTTCATGAATCGGCAGCCATAGGTATTATAAAAAAAAAATTCCAAGTTCAAAGGCTTAGGTAAAAAATTATGAGTTTCCGCGCTTTCCGCGCATTTCATTCATTTTAGCGATAAACAGACACATGATTCAAATTATTATTTTCCATCTAAACAAAACAAATATCATATTAGAACACCAATTCATACAAATTGGCAGCCATATATTCATGAAAGAATAAAATTTTCTAATTTCCAAATCCTAACACGAAAACCTTGAATTCCTTTGTTTTTCGAAACTTTTCGGTCATCACAAAAATTTGCAGAAATATTATTTAACCCATTAATTTTTATCAAAACAAATCAAAAATCAGTTTAGAATACATCTATGCACAAATTTCCCCCCCCCCCCCCCCCCCTAATGATGTTTATGCAATAAAATTGTGATTTTAAATTATAGAATTCACCTTTGGAGAAATCTTGCGGAAAGAATCGTGTTTTCAGTAGAAAATAAATTTTCTCTCCCAAAAATTTACTCAAACAGAATTGAATCTATAGAAATTAGTAATCAAACTGTTCAAAATAATTTTCCCATAATTTATTTCATAGAAATCATTTAGAAATCGAAAGAGAATAAAAACTTACGATTACGGTCAAGAAATCGCGAAACTGAAAGGAGTTTTCTTAATTTCGGTAGAGAGAATTATTTTGGGAGAATTTTTCTGTGAAAATACTGGAATAACAGAGTGTGGCTACTGTATAAACTGATGGGGGCCGAAATTTTGCTTATATATTAGGGTTTGGGGTGCAATTTCCAAGTTTGCCCTTAATGAGCTAGGCTAGGAGTGTTTTTATGTAGTGGGTTTTTGGGTGTTTGGGCTTTTTAATTAATTTAGGGCTGATTATAGATAATTAAAAATAAAATTTTTTTCTTATTATTTTCATTAAAATTTCCCCCAAAACATTTATTTAAAGTTATTTTAAAAATACTCATAAAATTATTTTATGCTTAAAAATCGCCTTTGCACATGAAAATTTATTTTACCAAAAATAAATTATTTCATGCTAATGCATTTTATTCAAATCATTTATTTCACAATAATAATTCATATTAAGCATATTAAAATTAATTTAACATGCCCCAAACTCATAAATCACGTCACACACGAATTTTCATAAAATTAAATATTTTGTCACAATAACTCTAAATTCAAGCAATTTGTCACGAAAACTCCTAGGGTAGATGTGGGTTGTTACAAATTATTTTCTAAGGCTTTAAATTGACATATAGTACTTACACCTTTAGATGGATCACCTATGATTTGCTCCTTGGGGTGATTCTTGGGGTATCTCCACTCCTTAGGTAGGTTTTAGACATCCTCCTCTTGTGGATTTGATTGATCCTCATGATTCTGTTGGTTTGCCGTTTGGTCTTTAACTTCCTTTGGAGTCTCATCTTTATCTAATCTAAGCTTTTCAAATTCACCTACAAGATCATCAAGAATACTACTTTTCCTAAGGTCAAGTTTATTAGATTCATCAAATACAACATTTATAGACTCTTCAATTACCATAGTCTTTTTATTAAAGACTCTATAAGCTTTACCAATGGTGGAATATCCTAGGAAAATGCCTTCATCGATTTTAGAAGCAAATTTTCCAAGGTTATCCTTGGTATTTAATATGTAGCACTTGCAACAAAAAACTCTTAGATATGAATTCTTGGGTTTTCTTCCATTCAATAACTTATAAAAGGTTTTATTTAAAATGGGTCTTTTAAAAACTCTATTTGAAATGTAACATGAAGTATTAATGGCTTCCGCCCAAAAATAAGTTAGCAAACCATATTCATTAAGCATGGTTCTAGCCATTTCAATCAAGGTTCTATTTTTCTTTTTTATAACACCATTTTGTTAAGGTGTTCTATGAGAGGAAAAAATTATGTGAAATTCCATGTTCAACGTAAAAATTTTCAAAAAGTTTATTTTCAAATTCTTTTCCATGATCACTTCTAATTTTAGAATTGAAATAGCCTTTCTCATTTTGAACTCTTTTTGTAAAACTTTTAAATACATCAAAAGCATCACTCTTATGAGTCAAGAAACTAACCCAAGTAAATCTAGAGTAGTCATTAATAAGCACATAGGCATACATTTTTCCACCTAAACTAGCAACTCTACTAGTCCAAACAAATACATATGAATAAGTTGAAGGGGTCTAAAAGTACTTACAATATTTTTTTATTTTAGGATGATTTGTGTTGCTTTCCCATTTGACAAGTTCCACATGTCTTGTCTTTTGAGAATACGATCTTTGGAAGTCCTTCAACAAGCTCATCCTTGCAAAGACTATAAAGAAGCTCCATGCTTGCATGTCCAAGCCTTCTATGCCAAAGCCAAGATTCATTGCTAATAGACATGAAAAACTTGACATCTAGGTTAGCCAAATCATCAAACTCAATCATGTAGGTATTACCTTCCCTTTCACCCTTAAACACTATATTGTCCTTAGCTAAAGTGGTGACAATGCATGCTTTAGAGTCAAAGATGACCTTATTACCTTTGTCATATAATTGGCTTACACTTATCAAGTTGAATTTTAAACTATCAAGTAAAAGAACATTTTCAATAAGAGAATGATTGTTCTTACCAATAGTACCAATGCCAACTATCTTACCTTTAGCATTGTTACCAAATGTGATGTTCCCATCTCTCTTTTCTTTCAAATTTGTGAAGAGGTTTGAATTTCCAATCATGTGTCTTGAACATCCACTATCTACATGCCATTAGTTTTCCTTGGTAGTGGATTTGAGACACACCTACAAGAAAAGATTAATTATCTTATTTTAGGTACCCAAATATATTTGGGTCCTTGGGGGTTAGCCTTGGAAGAATCCTTAAGCTTGAGTTGAGCCTTCTTTATATAACAAAATAAATTTTTATGACTATCTTTCATACAATAACGACACTTGAGTTTAGACTTGAAAGTTCTTTTGGATTTTCCCATATTGTTATGAAATTTTAGTCTTTTCACAACATTATGACATGAATGCATACATGAACAAGTGTTATGTTGTGATTGTGAGTGCCCTTGAGCATGCCTTTTTTGATATGGAAATGCATGGTTAAGTCTTTGAGGCTTAGCTCAAGTCTTAAGTCTAATGTAACCTTTTGAATCCTTTTGGGACTTGGAGGTTTAGTGTGTGTTTTAACTTCCTTGTTAATTGCCTCAATGCTAAAGGTTTGAGGAGTTGTAGCCTTTATAAACATAGTGGGAGAGGACATGGATGGAGATGAGCTTTTTAAACTAACATTGGAGGTTTTCAAGCTTAAAACAAGTTTTTCTAATTCTTAAAAATGCTCCTCCAACTTGGAATGCTTTTCCTTAAAGAGTTTCATTTTTGATTTATACTTTTTGCATTTTAAATTCATAGCTTTAATTAGCTCATCCTCATCATTAATATCATCATAAGATTGAGAGTTAGAGCTTACTTCATTTGATAAGTCCTTTAAGGCTATGAAACTTAAGTTTGCAACATCCTTTTCCTTTTCATCACTTGTGGAGTCATCATTCCATGTTACTTTGAAACCCTTCTTCTTCTTCTCATTGTCCCATTTCTTTTTCTTCTTGATGTTAGGACATTCTGTTTTTATATGGCCTTGCTTGCCATATTCATAGCAAGTAATGTCATTCTTCTTTTCTTTGCTTGAGTTGGAGTTGTAATTTGATGATGATCTCTTAAATGGCCTCTTTTCTTTCTTTCTTCTCTTGATGATGTCTTTGACCCATTTTAAGAGCATAGCAAGTTCTTCATCATCATCATCTTCACTTTTGTCTAATTCACTTAAGCTCTCACATTCTTTTTTGAGGGAGGATTTAAGAACTAAGGATTTCTGTTTTTCTTTCTCTTGATTCTCTTCCTTCTTTATCAATAGAGACATTTCTTCGGTAAGGAGTTTTCCAATGAGAACATCGGTAGGAACCTTTCCAAGATCCTTATTTGCTTCTTCTATGCCAGTAATTCTAGCTCTATAGTCTTTCTTTAGGAGAGTTTTGAGAGTTTTGTAGTTTGTATCATTCAAGGTGTATATTTTGCCCAATTTCTTCATATTGGTGACAAGAGCTAGAAGCCTATTTGTCATGTCAGTGACGTTTTCATTGGGTTTCATCTTAAAGAGCTCATATTCAGTTATGCATAACTGAATCTTTTTAGCCTTGACTTGTTTGGTTTCTTCATGTTAATTTTCTAAAGATTTTCAAATGCTAAACACACTTAAACAATGTTGAACTTTACCATATTCTACTCTTTAGAGTGCACTAAGAAGAATTACCATGGTTCTTTTATTTTACCATTGGCTTTTCTTTGTGCCTCCACCCATTCCTCTCTAGGAATCAATTCTTCAACATCATCAACTATTCTTGATGGAGGCTTCCATTCTTTGATTATGCAATCCTATACATCAATGAGATCACTATCAAGATATGCGTCTATTTTATATTTCTAATGCACATAATCGGTACCATCAAAGTGTGGCTTGAGATGATGCATCCCTTTATTGGCCATTTTGATCTTTTCACACACAATTAAGTTTGAAGAATGAGATTAAAGCTCTAATACAATTTGTTTGCCCTTATGCATGAAGAAGGGGGGTTAATTGGTGGGAAATTAGAAAATAGATAGAAAGAGACAGGGAAAGAGAATGAACACAATCAATTTTATAGTGGTTCGGGTATTAACGAACCCTACATCCATTCCCCAATCTCAATTGGATATTCTACTTCTAATTTATACTTCCAAGGAGTTTCAAGCTCATTCCAAACTTATAATGTGTTTCAATGGCTCTTACACAACCCTTACAAGTGTTTCCCTTAAGCTCAAAGTCGCGGTCACTACCATCATTTCACGATCGCAACTGTATTTTCGCAGTCACAATCTCCAAATTCCACAATGGCTAGTGACATGTGGCTTTTATTAGTTGGCTCCTTTATATGTCCATTGCAGCATTTGAATTTAGTATGAAAGTCATGGTCAGGACTACTATTTTGCAGTCATGAATCTAATATCGCGCCTGGAGTCGCGGTTATGAAGGAGGTCACAATTTGCTCTATATGAATTTTGAATTAATTGCCTTCTAAAGATCTTGGTCGCGATAACATGGTTGCGGTCATGATTCTAGCATAATGGTCGCCACTCAGAAGCAAACTAATATACTTTGGGAGATTTTGAGTTTCTTTGAGATCCAATCTATCAAACATATTCTAATATGCAAAATAGACACCTAAACACACATTAGATAGCTTTTAATTTGATTGACAATATCAAAATAGAGATTTACTAAGTTTTGAAATAACTTAGGTCAACATCCATTACCATGTTGAAGATATTTTCAAACACATTCTTCTCAATATGCATGACATCCAAATTATGTCTAATCATATTAATACTCTATTATGAAAATCCCAAAATATATTTTGTTTCTTCCATCCATAGTTGCTTCACTTTGCAATTTGGGTATTCAGATCATCAGCTACTACTTTAGTCACTCCATTAACTTCAAACTAGTTATTTCCCATAACAATTATATTCCTAACTACATAAGTAGAGTAGATGCTCGAGTAGCTCTACTATTTATGAAAGCTATTTTGTTCTGTCTAAAAGGATGATCAGGTTGTAAGAACTTGTGATGACAATCAAACCATGATTGCTTTCCCCCTTTAGAAAGGGTGAAGGAATTTGTTAGTTCCTTACAATATAGACATGTAAGTCTACCCTACGTACTCTATCCAGACAACATACTGTATGCAAGGAAATCACTCATAATCCAAATTAGAGCAGTTTGTATTTGAAAATTCTGCTTCATAGATTCATCATATGTTTTGATGCCTATATTCCATTAGCAATTCTGCAATGAGAGGCTACAAAAATGCATCCAACTTTTGTTTTGGATTATTTGGTCCGAAGACTATTATAGACAAGAACATGTACTCCTTCTTCATACACCTTGGAGGCATATTATATGGCATCACTATAATTGGCCATGATGAGTATTGCTGTCCAGATTATTCAAAAGGTTGGAAGCCATCAACGCATTAACCCAAACAGACATTTTGGATTTCAAAAGTAAAATCTGGATTCACTAGATTGAAATGCTTCCATTCTACATAATCTGAATAGTGTCGCATCACCTCATCTTCCTTTTCATGCTCCATATGCCATTTCACATACTTTGTAGTTGCTTCAGGGGCATACAATCTCTGCAACCTCAGAGTCAAAGGGAAGTTAAACATGATCTTATATGGAATATTTTTTTTTTTATGGACTTGCACCTCAATGTCTTGGCTTATATCTTGGCCAATCACAAAACTTACACGTAATTAGATTACAATCTTCACCCCAGTAAAGCATGTTCTTACAATAATGAATTTTCTCAATTGGAAGGGCCAAACCCTGCATTAATTTCTTCATGCTATAGAAACTATCCACCATTGTGTTATCTGTAGGCAGTGACTCATTGTACCATTGCAATATCTCATCATAACACCTTTTAGGTAGATGGTGTTTTGATTTGATATTCAAAAGTCATGCCACTGCAGATAACTCAGACTGTTTCTCATAGCCAGGCCACAATTCTTCGTCAATTGCCATTAACATATCATACAGTTTATAAGCAGTCATATTTGGAGCTTCCTCCAATCCATTACAATCAACAGGTGGTTTAAACCATTATTTTTCATTCAATCATAGAAAATATCAGTTTAAAACATCTACATGTATGAATCAGTAGCCATTGATCATAATTATGCATGAAAATAATTCTAAGTTTCAAGATTTAGGGTGCAAATCATGAGCTTTCAAGTTTTCCGCACTTTTTGTTTATTATAGTGATATGCAAACACATAATTTAAATCATTGTGTCTCATCCAAACAAAACAAATATCATATTATAATCCATCCATATACAAATCAGCAGCTACATGTATAAATAATTATAGAATTTTCCAACTTTTAAGTTCTAGCACAAAAACTTTGAATTCTTTTGTTTTTTGAAACTTTTTGGTCATTACAATAATATGAAAAAATATGATTTAATTCAATATTTTTCATCTAAACACATCAAAAATCAGTTTAGAATGCAAAGATATAGAAATCACCCCCCTTGGTATGGTTTATGCATAAAAAATTCAATTTTAAGTTACAAGATTCACCTTTGGAGAAATCGCATAGTGAGATTGACGCTTTCGATAGAAAAATTAATTTTTCTCTCAAGAAATCACCTGCCCCAAATTTTATCAGTAAAAATTAGTAAATATTTAGTTGAAAATAATTTTTGTAATGTTAGTTTCATAACAATCAAATAGCAAATTGAAAGGAAAAGAAAAACTTATGAAACGATTGCGAAATCGCAAGTTTGGAAGGATTTTTATGAATTTTGGTAGAGAGAAATATTTTGAGAGAATTTTTCTATCAAAATAATGAAATAATAGAATGGTGGCTGTTGGAATGAAGGATTGGCCAAAATTTAAGTTAAATATTAGGGTTTTGGGTGAAATTTCTAAGATTACCCTTAATGAGTTAGGTTAGGAGTGTTTTAGTGTAGTGAGCTTTTGGGAATTTGGGCTTTTTAATTAATTTAAGGCTTATTATAGGTAATTAAAAATAAAATATCTTTCTTACTATTATTTGTAAAATCCCCCAAAATGTTTATTTAAAATTTTTTTAAAATACTCATAAAATTATTTTTATGCTTAAAAATCATTTTTTGCATGAAAATTTATTTTATGAAAAATAAATTATTTCATGTTAATGCATTTTATTCAAATCATTTATTTCACAATAATAGTTCGTATTATACATATTAAAATTAATTTAATATGCTCCAAACTCATTCCATAAAAATTCTTTCCGTACTAAAGATCACTACTAAATTTTCCAGTAACCTCAATTGAATATTATTGTATCTAACACCTTAAAACATTTCTCATCCAAAGGACTCAAATCCTTTTTAGGTATATTTAAAACTATTAAATTTTTTTTTGAAAACTGCTTAGCATCATACTTATCCTTTTATCATTATTACAAGTCATAGAATACTTATTCTTTTATGTCTCCCCCTCTTAAGAGAAATTCATCATCAAATTTAAATACTTACTCATATGTTCTAAAAAACTAGGGATGCTTCTACCGCATCCCTTCCTTAGCTTTCTAAGTATACTCTTCCATTCCATGATTATATTGGTGGACCTTAATCATAGGTATCTCCTTAATGTACAAATTTCTCCCCATCCTTAGTTTGAAATTCTACTTGCTTTTTCTCTGCAGTCAATACAAGCTCCATACTCATATAGTCAGTCAATTCCTAAGATTACATAAAATCCTAGCACATTAGGTTTTAAATAATTCCACAGGAAGTTTTTTGTCCATTTATGACTACCTCAAAATCCTTATACACATGTTTCACTTCCATCATCTCTTTTAAAGGAGTTGACACTACTAAAGGTTCATTCATCAATTCCTTATTTCTACTAAAACTCTTAACAAAACATGGAGACACAATGAATATGTATCACCAGAATCAATCAAGCATCTTATACTAGAAATTCAAATGGGAATAATACCTTCTTCCTTTAAATCACACCATATTAATATTCTTCCTTTGACTATACTTGATATCCACATAAGTGACAAAGAAATCCCTAGCTTTCTTGTTGTTCTAGTCTATGTGGTAGCATCTAAGCCACAAATTCCTTAATATACTTCACTTACTTCATACCATATACTTATATATATATAATGTAACTAATTTGTTTCATTCTCCTACTGATCATTACTAAATATCATTTCTCTTCTTATGGCATCAATCACAATTATCATTTAATAACTCCATATAATTCATATATCAAACCATTATAACATGTAAGTATTTCATACCTCATAACATTATACCCATCAATCATTAATCTAAATTGAATCAAAACTTAGTCACCTTCTCTTTCAAATCCACTTAACCCCACTATTAAAATATCATATTTATCATGTATTTGCTCATCATATCATATCACAAGACACATATCACATATCACTTATCATATAGCATATGTCACACAATAGATAGCATGTATCATATATCATAATCATGTAACATATAACTTATAACATGATAAACTTCCCTATCATATATAAGTCAATCATTTCATGGGCAAAAAGAATCAATCCACAGTAAGTCACTAAGCAATCAAATAATGTTATTCACATCACAGGGTCTTATACAGCTTGGGGTTCTCTTCTTCAGGCATCTTCTCTTTCTTGTGGTGAATCACAAGCACAACTTTCTCAAACATCTCTTGCCATGTCCTCTTGCATGCCATATGTGGTGCTGTAGGTTGTGGTCCTCTAGCAAGCATAATCTTCTTGGTCATTTGGTAAAAGAATCATAAGGCACATAAGTAAACAATAACAAAGAGTAATATAACTTATTAGGATTTCGTGGAACTAGACTAGTGATATACCACAAGTGACATGACAGGAAAATTCCTATGCTCCAGGATTATACTTAACCAACCCATATAAAGACAAGTCTAAGCTAGACTTTAAAAACTATGGCTCTGATACTAACTTTTGTCACATCCCATCTTTAGAGATATGACGGTCTTAGAATATGGGGAGATATAAGGTCACCCACGCCCGTAGAATCCACTCATACATATGCAAAATTTCTTATGATCATA
Source organism: Reutealis trisperma (assembly GCA_947687605.1). Taxonomy (NCBI): domain Eukaryota; kingdom Viridiplantae; phylum Streptophyta; class Magnoliopsida; order Malpighiales; family Euphorbiaceae; genus Reutealis; species Reutealis trisperma. Next base: position 161,237 of record CANTUT010000311.1, read on the forward strand.
CCGAACCTCACACATTAACTTAATAAAACCTTTTATAAAGGAAAAACCTTAAGTTGCATAAGTTAAAAATATACTTTATTACAATTCATAAGAAAACAATAGTAAGACTCTAAGTAAATTCTCCAATATAATATCTTAAAGTAAAGTTCCCATAACAACTCCTAGAGCATCTAAAGACTCATCATAACATGGTATTACTATAACTTTGACAAGGGAATTTCCCAAGCGAAGTAGGTAGCTTGAGTGATCACCTTGCCTCCTCATAATACTCACATGGAACCACACAAGGAAAAAGGGGTGAGATAGATAATCTTAATGAGTAAACAGTATGACTTATACAATAACATATATCCCTTATAAGATTTCATAGCTCATCATTCAAAATTTAAGATTCACAGTTCATGGCTTGCAATTTAACAAGGTTTATAAAAATCAACTTATAACTTATAACACATATAGAGTGGAGGCGGCTGCCTTGTCCATTTGTAACATAATATAAAGTGAAAGCTACCGCCTTGTCTAATCATAACATAATATAGAGTGAAGGCTGCTGCTTTGTCCACTTGTAACATAATATAGAGTGAAGGCTGCTGCCATGTCCACACATGACTTATAACATATAAAGTGAAGGCTGCTGCCATGTTCACACATAACTTATAAAATGTAAAGTGAAGGCTGCTATCATATTCACACATAACTCATAACATAATTTATAACATATGAAGGTAACAGTAACATTGAACGATACAATCACATGTAATATAATAACAATAGGAGTTTAGCTTTTTTTAACAAAAGATTTACAATAGTGTAGTTCCAAAAAAATATAAGTTTGGGCAATAATTGCAAAGGTATTATTACTGGATAATCAAAAATGGTTTTGGACCAATTGTCTTTTAACAACCCAAGCATAAAAAGAAATCATTAAAATAAAAAAGAACTTGGGTTTCAAGATATCAAAGGTTCACAAGACATGATAGCTTGCACTTGTAACCTGAAACATAATGTTTACTCATACTTGTAGCATGAATACAGTGTTTACTCACCTTGTGGTTCCTTCGCTCCTAGTACACGTAGCCCTTTTGAACCTCTAAAACTCTTTAAGCTATAGCATAATACTTAATTCAATACTTAGTATTTATTTAATCATGATGCTATCCTATCTCATAACTACCCTATGCACATATAACATTGACATACACTTAGAATTGCACATAAAAGTTCACTCATCACTTGCACAAAACATATTGACTTTAAAAGTCTTGCACACTTATCCCTTATAGACCCAAATGAAAACACATTACAATCATGTCAATACCTTTCTAAGGTCATCATAATATCATTATATTAATATCAATTCACTTCAACAATCATCTTAGTATACCTAACACATCAATACATGTCAACTTATCGGTAGCCTTTCAAGTGTCATGCTTAACTCTTATGAACCATTCATTCGATCAATCTCTTCATCAATTCAAGACCATTAATTCATTATCAAGTCATCATAACATCTATTTTCATATTTCCCAATCACATTCACATTCTAATCACAACATAAGGTTAATATACCTTAAGTATACCTTAAGTATACTAAAGTGCCTCTAGGCTAGTCTATAGTCATTCCTTCAACCAACATGCAATTTAACCATTTATCATACATACATGCATGTCAATAATCATCAAAATACATCACATAAAAATTATAGACATTGGGATAAAAATATCAATGTAGGCCGAATGCCCTATTCAAAGAAAATCCTGAATTTTCTTATTCTTCATACTTTCCATTTATTATAGTAATATGTAAAAACATAGTTTGAACCATGATTTTTCAAGTAACAAAAAAAATTATTTTAGAACATAGACATGTAGGAATCAACTCACATATACATTCTTGTTTTTGGTATTTTCTGGTCTTTACAGCAATATGTAAACAGGTGGTTTAAAACATTATTTTTCATTCAATCACAGCAAATATTAGTTTAGAACATCCACATATATGAATAAGTAGCCATTGATCATAATTATTCATGAAACTTCCAATTTTCAAGGTTTAGGAAAATCATGAGTTTTCAAGCTTTTCGCATTTTTCATTCATTACAGCGATATGCAAACACATGATTTAAATTGTTATTTCTCATCCAAACAAAACAAATATCATATTAGAATCCATCCGTATACAAATCAACAACCACATGTATAGATAATCATACAATTTTATAACTTCTAAGTTCTAGCACTAAAACCTTGAATTCATTTGTTTTTTAAAATTTTTCGGTCATTACAGTAATATGCAAAAATATGATTTAATTCAATATTTTTCATCTAAACACATTAAAAATTAGTTTAAAATTCAATGATATAGAAATTGCTCCCCCTTGGTATGGTTTATGCGTAAAAATTTCAATTTTGAATTACAGGATTCACCTTTGGAGAAATCACGTAGTGAGGTTAGCGCTTTCGGTAGAAAATTCATTTTTCTCTCAAGAAATCACCATACCCAAATTTTATTAGTAAAAATCAGTAAATATTCAGTTCAAAATAATTTTCCCAAGGTTAGTTTCATAAAAATCAAATAGCAAATTGAAAGAAAAAGAAAAACTTACGAAATGGTCGTGAAATTGCAAGTTTGAAAGGATTTTTATGAATTTCGGTAGAGAGAAATATTTTGAGAGAATTTTTCTGCCAAAATAATGAAATAATAGAATGGTGGCTGTGAATGAAGGGCTGGCCAAAATTTAAGTTAAATATTAGGGTTTTGGGTGAAATTTCCAAGATTACCCTTAATGAGCTAGGCTAGGAGTGAGCTAGGCTAGGAGTGTTTTAGTGTAGTGGGCTTTTGGGAATTTAGGATTTTTAATTAATTTATGGCTGATTATAGGTAATTAAAAATAAAATATTTTTCTTTTTATTTTCTATAAAATTCCCCCCAAAATACTTACTTAAAAATTATTTTAAAATACTTATAAAATTATTTTTATGCTTAAAAATCATCTTTTGCATGAAAATTCATTTTACGAAAAATAAATTATTTCATGCTAATGCATTTTATTCAAATCATTTATTTCATAATAATAATTCATATAGGCATATTAAAATTAATTTAACATGCCCCAAAGTCCATGTCATGAATTTTCATATAGTCACACAATTTGTCATAATATCCTTAAATTCAAATAATTTGCCACTAAAACTCTTAGGGTAGATGTGGATTGTTACATCAATAATGTAAATTCATAAAAAAAAAAAAAAAGCAAGATTAAGTTGATTTAAAGCAAGAAATATAAGCAAAAATCAAAGAAGAAGTAGAAACAAACCTAGAAAGAAGAATTCGAAGAGAGAAAGTGTGTGTGTTTGAAATTACTTGAACATTTCCTCGAGTGCAAAAATTTTCTTAGAAGGGATGCTATGTGTGATTTTGAGCATGGGAGAGATGAGGGAAGAAGAAGGGGAAGAAAGAAAATTGAAAATTTGGAGTGTGTGAATAGCTGTGTTATTTTTTTTTTTTATTATTGTGCCCATGAGTGGTCCTACAACTGGGATTTTACTCGTGGCCATAGTATTCATGCCTAGGTGCATCACACGACTGGGGCTTTAGCAGTGTGATGTTACTGCTAGAAAAAAATTTAGTTCCCCTTATCACATGAATGGAGACTCAGTTGTGGCTCCACACATGTGACGCTATTGCCAAAGCAATTTTAATTATCCTTATCACACGGGTGAAGGCACAGCTGGGGTTCTAGTCATGTCACCCGTTATTTTTTTTAAAAATAGAAAACAAAGATAAAAAGAAAAATAAAGCTTAATTAAAATAATAGGTTGCCTCCCACCTAGTGCTTCTTTAACATCATCTTAGCTGGACGTGCAGGGTGATTGTTCACCCCACCTTAAAAAGTTGAATTTTTCTTGCATGATTTTGAAATTTACCCTTCTTAGGTTGAAGTATTTCACCTGACTCACATGCAAAGAATTTCTTAATCCCGAAGGGTCCACAACATTTAGGTTTTAGCTTTTTAAGAAAATTCAGAGCTTTAGAGTTCAACAACCAAACCTGAACATCAGCTAGAGACTTCCGTTTTCTTTTGATTTACTTACTTAGTCTGAACTTAATCGTCTTCATTTTTCTTCCCATAGATGCCTTCTCTATTTTCTTGGCTTTAACATGAACCAAAGGCCTATCAATAGCAGGAACTTTGTCCTTCTTATGAAGAACATCAATCATATGATTCATTATTTCATGCTCAACTATGTTTTCAAAAGAATAAATATTATCTGGTATGAGTGTGTGATGAGACATTTTAGGAATTTGGAGGGCAACCTTTCCTCACCCATTCGAAGTGTTAACCTACCAACATTGACATCAATGATGGCCTTAGCTGTGGCTAAGAAAGGTCTACCTAAAATGAGTGAGTTCTCAGAATTGTCATCTATATCCAACACTACAAAATAGGAAAAATAAAATGACCAACCTTGACCAACACATCTTCAATGATACCCTTAGGGTATATAGCAGACTTATCCATTAACTAAATACTCAGATGTGTTGGTTTTGGGTCTCCCAAACCCAATTTCTTGAAAACCTTATAGGGCATAATGCTGACATTAGCCCCAAGGTCTGCTAAAGCTCTATCAATTTATAAACTACCTAACAAGCAAGGGATAGTAAAAACCCTTGGATCCTTGAGTTTTTCTTGTAGTTTCTAGATAATCACTGAGCTCTCCTCTGATAATTGAACCATGGATGCTTCCTCTAGCTTTCTCTTTTTGGTCAACAATTCTTTCAAAAATTTTGCATACTTTGGCATTTGCAAATGAGCATCTACCAAAGGAATATTGATAAGTAATTGCTTTAAGAGTTCTAAGAACTTACCATACTAAGCATCTGTCTGATTTTGTCTTAACCTCACCGAATAAGGAATCCAAAGCTTGTAATATGGAAGCATAGGTGTAGGCTTAATTGCTTCCTCTTTTTTACTCTTCTTTCCTTTTACCTTAGCATCCTGAACTTGTACCATCACCTTTTACTTCTCAACATCTTCTAAACTCTTGGCACTTCTCAGGGTGATTACCTTAAGTTGCTCCCTCAGATTTGCCTCAGTATTGCTAGGCCAACTTCCTTGGGATCTATCACTAAGCATTTTGGCAATCTGGCCCACTTGATTCTCCAAATTATGAATAGAGGCCTTTTGATTCATGAGTGCTGTCTCAGCTGCCTTATGCCTCTGATTCGAAGACTCAATGAATTTCTCCATCATCTCCTCTAAAGAAGTCTTCTTAAATGGAGCTTACTAGTATTGAGGTTGCTGTTGAAATCCAAGGGGAGGTCTTGGGTTAGACTAATTTTTACTCTAGGAGAAGTTAGGGTGATTCCTCCACCTGGCATTATATGTATTGCTGTAAGGGTTGTTCTGCTGTCTCAGAGCATTTCCCATATAATCTACCTACTCTGACTTGGCAAAATTATTACCACTTTGGCAATCTTGACTTTGGTGTCCTCTCCCACACCAATCACAAAACATACCTGAGCTTGTCTTCTAGATGAAGATGCAGTCAAGGAATCCATTTTCCTATTCATAGCTTCTAGCTGAGCAGTCAAGGCAACTATCAAATCCACTTGATGTATTCCACTTCCTCCTCTTGCTCTCCCCTGATTTCTAGGAGACTGCCACTGATAATTTGTCAATGCCATATCTTCAATAAGGTCCATGGCTTCCTTTGGAGTCTTATTTTTAATTGATCCACCTACAGCTGCATTGATGGACTGCTTGCTCCCATAGTTCAGACCATTGTAGAATGTTTGAATTTGTAACCATAAAGGAAGACCATGATGTGGGCAACTCCTAAGTAGGTCTTTGAACCTCTCCTAAGAATCATACAATTTCTCATTCTCATTTTAATGGAAACTTGAGATGTCATTCCTCAATTTAGCTGTCTTGGAGGGTGGAAAATACTTCTCTAAGAACTTCTCTACAAGTTGATTCCAAGTAGTGAAAGTGCTTAGGGAAAATGACTTCAACCATTTCTTCAGTTTATCCTTTAATGAGAAAGGAAACAACCTCAATCTAATTACATCATCTGAGACGCCATTTATCTTGAATATGTCGCAGATTTCAAAGAAATTATCCAGATGAGTGTTGGGATCTTCATCTGGAAGTCCAACAAACTGGCAAAAATTTTGCACCATCTATAAAATGTTGGGCTTTATCTCAAAATTGTTCACAATAGTAGTGTAACAATCCACATCTACCCTAGGAGTTTTTGTGACAAATTGTGTGAATTTAGGGTTATTGTGACAAAATATGTGACTTTATGAAAATTTATATGTGATGTGATTTATGAGTATGTGGCATGTTAAATTAATTTTAATGTGCCTAATATGAATTATTATTATGAAATAAATGATTTATATAAAGTGCATTAGCATAAAATAAATTGTTTTAAATAAAATGAATTTTCATGCATAAAGGCAATTTTAAGCATAAAATGATTTTATGAGTATTTTAAAATAATTTTAAATAAATGTTTTGGGAAAAATTTTAATGAAAATAAAAACAAAAATATTTTTTTATTTTAATTACTTATAATCAGCCCCTAATTTAAATAAAAAGCCTAAATACCTAAAAGCCCATTACTCAATAACCTTCCTAACCTAGCTCATTAAGGGTAATCTTGAAAATTTCACCCAAAACCCTAATATTTAACCTAAATTTAAGCCAACCCTTCATTCTAGTAGCTAGAATTCTATTATTTCATTATTTTGGTAGAAAAATTCTCTCCAAATATTTCTCTCAATCGAAATTCATAAAAATCCTTTCAAACTTGTGATTTCGCAACTGTTTCGTAAGTTTTTCTTTTCATTTCAATTTGCTATTTGATTTTTATAAAAATAATCTTGGGAAAATTATTTTGAATTGAATATTTACTGGTTTTTACTGATAAAATTCAGGCTAGGTGATTACTTGAGAAAAAAATCAAATTTTCTACTGAAAGCACCAACCTCTCTACTCGATTTCTCCAAAGATGAATCCTATAATTCAAAATTGAAATTTTTATGCATAAACCATACCAAGGGGGGAAATTTCTATATCATTGATTTCTAAATTGATTTTTGATGTGTTTTGATGGAAAATATTGGATTAAATTATATTTCTGCATATTACTGTAATGACTGAAAAGTTTCAAAAAACAAAGGAATTCAAGGTTTTTGTGCTAGAACTTAGAAGTTGGAAAATTCTATGAATTTTTTGTACTTATGGCTGCCAATTTGTGTATGGATGGATTATAAACTGATATTTGTTTTGTTTGGATTAGAAATAACAATTTAAATCATGTGTTTGTATATCCTATAATGAACAGAAAGCGCGGAAAGTGTGAAAACTCATAATTTTCACCCTAAACCTTGAAACTTGGAATTTTCATGCATAATTATGATCAGTGGCTGCTGATTAACACATGGGATGTTCTAAACTGATATTTGCTATGATTGAATAGAAAATAATGGTTTAAAACACCTGTTTACATATTACTATAATAACCGGAAGATACCAAAAATAAGAAAACTCATGGTTTTTCATCCGAAAACCCAAAATTTGAATTTTCATGTATGAAACAAACCTATTGCTGCCGATTCATGTAGATTAATGTTTTATAATGATTTTTATTATGTTTACAAGAGAAATCTTAATTCAAACCATATTTTTTACATATTACTGTAATAGACAGAAAGTGCGAAAAGTGAGAAAAATTCAATTTTCTCTTTAATGGAGCATTTAGCCTACCAAGGGATTTTTATTCCAATGTCTATAATTTTTATGTGATGTGTTTTAATGATTATTGACATGTATGTATGTATGATAAATGGTTAAATTGCATATTGGTTGGAGGGAAGACACTAGACAAGCCTAGAGGCACTTTGGTATACTTAAAGATATATTTAAGGTATCATAATCTTATATTGTGATTAGAATGTGAATGTGATTGGGAAATATGAAAATAGATGTTATGATGACTTGATAATAAATTAATGGTCTTGAATTGATGAAGTGATTGATTGAATGAATGGACATAAGGGTTAAGCATGACACTTGAGAGGCTATTGATAAATTGACATATATGGAAGTGTTAAGTGTACTAAGTTAATTATTAAAGTGAATTGATATTAAGATAATGATATTGTGTTGACCTTAGAAAGGTGTTGACATGAATTATGATGTGTTTTCATATGGGCCATAAAGGCTAAGTGTACGAGACTTTTAAAGTCAACATGTTATATGCAAGTAATGGGTGCACTTCTATGTGCAACTCTAAGTGTATGTGAATGTTATATGTGCATGGGGTAGTTATAGGATAGGATAGCATGATGATTAAATAAATATTAAGTATTGAATTAAATATTATGTTAGAGCCTGAGGAGCTTTAGAGGTTCAAAAGGGCTACGTGTACTAGGAGCGAAGGAACCACAAGGTGAGTAAACACTATGTTCATGTTACAAGTATGAGTAAACATTATGATTTTGTTATAAGTGAAAGCTATCATGATATGTGTACCTTTAACATTCTTGAAACCCAAGTTCCTTCTATTCTGAAAGGGACAATTGGTCCAAAATGATTTTGATTATTTAATAGAAATACCTTTGTAATTATTACCTTAACTTACATTCTTTTTGGAACTACACTATCATTGTATCTTTTGTTCAAAAGTTAAATTACTATCGTTATTATGACACATGTTATTGTTGCCTTAAACATTATTATTATATGTGATTTCCATTAGGTCTAGCTACAGTACCTTTAACCCTTTATGTAGAAGTCCTCGTACTGATATGAGTAATCATCAGCTATGTGATCCTCATACCAATGCGAGTAATCATCGGCTATGTGATCCTCATACCGATCCAAGTATTTATCAGTTATGTGTTTAAGTGATTATGGCAATAGCCTTCACTCTATGTGTTATGTGTTCGAGTGATTATAGCAATAGCCTTCACTCTATGTGTTCGAGTGATTATCGCAATAGCCTTTAGTCTATGTGTTATGTGTTCTAAGTGTGATTTCTGCGAACCTTTCTAAAATTCCAAACTATGAATCATGAATAATATGTTATAAGTTATGAGCCCTTTCTAAGGGACATATGTTATTGTATAAGCCCTATTGTTTACCCATTAAGATCATCTATCTCACCCCTTCTTCCTTGTGTGGTTCCAGGTGAGCAAATGTGAGGAGGCAAGGTGATGGCTCAACCATTCTACTTTGTTTGGGGATTCCTTGTCCAAGATAATCAGTTCAATATGTTATGAAAAGTTATTCTTAGATGCTCCTAGAATATTTACTTTTGGATATTTATTTTGAAATGTTATCTTTTGAGGTTTTAATTGGATTCTAAATATTACTTCCTTATAGATTATGTTTAAAGTATACTTTAACTATGCTTCCGCAACTTAAGGTTTTCAAAACAAAAAAAAAAAGGGTTTATTTAAGTTAATGTAAGAGGTTTTGGTATGATCCTAGGCAGTATTTATATAAGTATAAGTGGGTTCTACGGGTGTGGGTGACCTTATGTCTCCCTATGTTTTAGAACCGTCATGTCTTTGAAAATGGGATGTGACAAATAGCTGGCCTGTCAATGCTAGATGTAGCCCCATTAAGTATAGGCCGTGTATACTCTTGAATAGTTCTAGGAGGGATTGGTGGATCTGCCATCTCTTCCTGTACCTCTACTTCTACCTCTGCACCTTTTGGATGTTCAACCTCTAGATTCTTTGTGTTTTTTACCCATTTGGCAAAAGCTAGTTCCCTTTCCTCTCTTCACATCTTCCTCAAAGTCTTTTCTAACTCTGGATCTAAAGTAAGGAAACTTGAGGAACTAGCTCTAGTCATATACATAACAGAGTACCTAAAAAGAAACAATCGCAAAGAAAAATAAAAATGAAAAATAAATAACAAATAAAAGTAACCACTAAATCACTAGCTTTAACTCTATTGCTAATATTACTCTAAAAATCCGTAAAAATGGTGCCATAAACTTGATGCGTATTTTGTAAGTGTACATATCACAAAAGTAATATAATTGTGAGTAGAATATCATTCCACTGAAGACATAGTATAAGTACTAGCTCAAATGTCTGCTAATGTCTAGTTAATCAAATTGGTGTTTGATAAGAATGATTACAACTATATTAAAACTAAACTAAAATCCAATTAAAGTAAAATAATAAGAAGAAAAGGGAGATGAAATTAGTGATAAAGGCCCATTCAAGTATTGAATCCCCCTAGCCCCTAATTGTATATCATGAATCACACATCAATCAAATTCATTCCATAAGTTGAATTGGCATTTCACTAAATTAGATAAAAATCTCTCTCAAGTAATTAAATCCCTATTTCCCAAGAGGAATGTAAGGAATCTCTTCTCAAGCAAATTCAATTAGGTCATACGTTAGATTCAGGAAACTATCTACCAAAGAAATCTTGTAGGCCTATCTCTAGTGCCCCAATCAACCCTTAATCTCTATGAGTGATGAATTCACATAAAACTATCTCTAGTCAATTATATAAAAACAATCCCCAATTAATAAGCATGCAATTATTAATTGGCAATTAAGCAATAATAATCATAAAAATAAAACAACTCAAGGAATAATTTAATCAAATAAAAAGTAATTCAATCCCTACAAAAAGGTTCTATGGTTCATCAATTCCCAAATTGGGAAGAATTAGTTCATGGTACACATTGAAACTAAAGAAAGAAATAAAGAAGTAAGAAACCCCAAACAATTCAAAAATAAAATGTGGAGGAATCTTGTTCTTTGATCATCAATCTTTAATATCTTCTTTCCCTTACTTTCCTCTCTCCAATGCTTAGGCAACCTCCTCACAAATGCTATCAGATCTGGTTTTATATTCCTGAAAATTTAATCTCACACCACTAAACCTACATCCAGGGTTCCAGTTGTGACAATAGAGAACCAAGAGCGTAACTTCATGTGGGTGAAACCTTAGCGGTGCCTCCACCTGTGGGAGGCTACTAGATAATTTGCTAATTTGTTCTTATCACATTGCTGGAATCCCAACCATGGCTTAACCTATGGCAGCCTATGTTCTTCCAAAAGTTAGCATTTTGGCTTGGATCTTCACCATTCTAGGTCACATTCAGATTATGGCATCATTTAACACTGGATTAACTAAAAGAACTGCGAAAACACTAAAATAAACAAGTTAAACTCAATTAGAGGCATAAAATGTATTAAGAATAAGGACCAAAATATAGTGTTTTCAGCACTTATCAGAGATCAAAGCTCTGATACCACTTGTTTGCCCTTATGCACCAAGAAAGAGGGTTGAATTAATGGGAAATTAAAAATTAGATAGAAAGAGACAGGGAAAGAGAATGAACACAATTGATTTTATAGTGGTTTGGGTATTAATGAACCCTATGTCCACTCCTCAATCTCAATTGGGTATTCTACTGCTAATTGATACTTACAAGGAGTTTCAAGCTCACTCCAAACTTATAATGTGTTTCAATGGCTCTCATACAACCCTTATAAGTGTTTCCCTTAAACTCACACTCAAACCTATATAAGACTTTTCTAACGGCTCACTCTCAACCAAATACTTTGTGTTTTCAAGGCTAACACTTAACCTTACTTAAGCAATCAATGCTCTTACAATAATCAAATAATAACAATACAAGATTAAGATATGAAATTTGAAATTGAAAAGATTTGACTCTTAATAGATGTTATATTTTTGTTAGGATGTTTGAAGAAGGTATTTATATGATTTTCTTCTTCAAATTCTTGTTAGAAATAGTATAAAATTAATGTTTTCATGATAGCTTTAAGGACTTGCTTCAAATATGCATTTTAACTAAAGTCGTGATCGCTACCATCATTTTGCAGTCGCAACTGTATTTTTACAATCGCGATCTCCAAATTCCATAATGGCTAATGACATATGGCTTTTATTAGCTGGCTCTTTTATATGTCTGTTGCAACATTTAAATTCAATATGAAAGTCGTGGTCGCGACTACTATTTTGCAGTTGCGAAACTAATATCGCACCTAGAGTTGCGGTCATAAAGGAGGTCACAATTTGCTCTATATGAATTTTGAATTAATTACCTTCTGAAGATCTTGGTCGTGATAACATGGTCGTAGTCGCGATTTTGGCATACTTGTCACCACTCAAAAGCAAACTAATATACTTTAGGAGATTTTGAGTTTCTTTGAAATCCAATTTATCAAACATGTTCTAATCTTCAAAATAGATAGCTTTCAATTTGATTGACAAGATCAAAATAGAGATTGACTAAGTATTGAAATAACTTAGGTCAACATCCATTACCATGTTGAAGATATTTTCAAATACATTCTTCTCAATATGCATGACATTCAAATTATGTCTGATCATATTAGTACTCTAATATGGCAAATCCCAAAATATACTTCGTTTCTTCCATCCACAGTCGCTTCACTTTACAAACATCATCAGCTACTACTTTAGTCACTCTCATTAACTTCAAACTAGTTATTTCCCATAATAATTCTATTCTTGACTGTATAGGTAGAGCAAATGCTCGAGTAGCTCTATTCTTTATGAAAGCTATTTTATTCCATCTAAAATGATGATCAGGCTATAAGAACTTGTGGTGGCAATCAAACCATGATTGCTTTCCCCCATTAGGAAGGGTGAAGGAATTTGTTAGTTCCTTGCAATAAAAACAAGCAAGTCTACCCTAAGTACTCCATCTAGACAACATACTATATGTAAGGAAATCATTCACAATCCACATAAGAATAGCTTGCATCTAAAAATTCTGCTTCATAGATACATCATATGTTTCGATGTTTATATCCCACAACCATAGCAATTCTACAATGAGAGACTACAAAAATACATCCAATTTTGGTTTTGGATTATTTGGTCCAAGGACTATTATAGATAGGAACATGTATTCCTTCTTAATACATATCCTTGAAGGCATATTATATGGCATCGCTATAATTGGCCATGATGAGTATTGCTGTCCAAATTGTCCAAAAGGTTGGAAGCCATCAGTGCATTACCCTAAATAGACATTGCAAATTTTAAAAGCAAAATCTGGATTCACCCGATCGAAATGCTTCCATGCTATATAATCTAAATAGTGTCACATCACCTCATCTTCCTCTTTATGTTCCATATGCCATTTCATATGCTTTGCAGTTGCATTAGAGGCATACAATCTCTGCAACCTCAGAGTCAGAGGGAAGTTAAACATGATCTTATATGGAATATTTTTTTTTTATGGACATGCACCTTAGTGTCTTGGCTTATATCTTGGCTAATCACAAAACTTACATGTAATTAGATTACTATCTTCACCCTAGTAAAACATGTAATTATTTTTGCAATAATGAATTTTATCGATTGCAAGGGCCAAACCCTGCATTAACTTCTTCATGCTGTAGAAACTATCCACGATTATGTTATCTATAGGCAATGACTCATTGTACCATTGCAATATCTCATCATAACACATTTCAGATAAATGGTATTTTGATTTGATATTCAGAAGTCATGCCACTATAGATAACTCAGGCTGTTTCTTATAGCCAGGCCATAATTCTTTGTCAACTACTTCTGACATATCATACAGTTTATAAGCGGTCAGTTTTGGAGGTTCCTCCATTCCATTGCAATCAAAATCCAACCCAACAAGATCCATTAACATATTATGGTATGTTGTTGGAGGACAATATCCATATCTTCACCACCTACTTCCACAGCAATTAAAGATCCAAACACACTAACTTCACTATACAAATACCATTCATAGTACCCCAATACAAAACCTATCTTCAGAATGTGCAACTTGACAGTATCTGGTTCAAGAAAATTTTGATTTTAACAATTCTTATGGTTACAAGGACACCAAGTTATGAACCCTTAATTTTGCACCCTTTAGCATGCATTTGAACTTTAGAAGCACTTAAACTTGGTGAACAAACCTCCAGAAGCCGAAAGCTCTCAAATGGGAAAATTGGAAAAAATAAAAATGTTTCTTTTTTGACATTTGAACCCTTTCAAGTAATCTAGGACTGAGAAATGATTACAATGCAACTGGAATTGTATAAAATAGATGAGAAATGAGTGAGAATGAGTGAAAATGGGAAAAGTGAGTGAATTTGTATAGTTGCTGCACAGCTCTACAGGATTACTGCAGAGCCTTCTGCAGCACTGTCGCATAGGCCTCTACGATGCTGCAGAGGCTTGTGTGGCACTTCGAGCATGTTGTTGTTTCCCACATTAGAAATTTATCCCTCTATGCTTCAATCCTCCTTTATACATATAGGGCCTCTCCACACTTCAAAAACTAACTTCTAGAGGTTAAAAAGCATTACTTCAAGCAAATCGCTTTACATTTGCTCTTTGATTGACAAAGTGAGTTGGGGGGTTTCTCCTTGATTCCTACCTTACTAGTTTACGGCTTTCCACCCACCTATTTGAGGCAAGTCTCTTGCCCAAGGCTCATGTCCGCTACCCAAGGCTAGCCGCCGCCTATTGTGTAAGGCCAGCCACCACCCACCGTCTAAAGCTATCTACCGCCTCCCGATGTTAGCCACCACTTGCCATCCAAAGATACCTATCACCCACCAAAGCTAGCCATCACTTGCCATCCAAAGTCAGTAGCTACTTGCCATCCGAAGCCAGCAGTCACCCACCATCCAACACCAGGCGCCGCCTAATATGATGCAAATATGTATACCTAAACTAATCAATTAATAGTTGATTTTGTGTTTGAATGCATGAATTTTATCTTTAATGTGGTGCTTTTAATCTTGTTTTTAAGTGTTCTTTAAGTAATCTAGGTAACTTTCAAAGGATCAAGGGTTCCATGCTTGAAAAGGAAGAAGTTTTGCAAGGATTAGCCAAGACAAGATCGTGCCGACTCGTCCCAGGCTGTCACGGCTCGTGACAGTAGCCTTCTGTGCTGACTAGTGACAAAGTGTGCTGACTAGTGATAGCAACTTGTCACGAGTCATCCCCCCCTGTGCTAACTCGTGACAGGGTAGTTACTACACCCTTTCAAGGCACCCTTTCATTTTGACATCCTTTTCAAAGGGACACTTCTTGGGACACCTTGGGGCTTATAAATACTTAGATTTGGCTTCATTTTAAGGAGAGATACATTTGTATTTCATAGGAAGAACTTACTTAAAATCATTGTAAACACCTTATTAGAATTAAGTACTTAGATCAAGTGTCCTTCCAAAAGGCACTTCCACTTCAAGAATTGTGCAAGTCATTTCCTAAAGAATAAAGGAGTTTTCATTTATCAATCTTTCTTCCTTTCTTCTATTTTTATTTTATTATTCAATAATGAATGCTTGCATTATTTCTATGACATATTTTACCATGTACTTATTCTAATAGGTTGTTAGAATTGCAATGATGAATTAATTTTATGCACTACATTCTTAATATGCATGAATGATTTAGTTTCAATTGAGTGCTACATTGTGTTATGTATGCTTGATCACCATATATAACTTGTTAATCATTTTTTTCACAATGAGAGTTGGGGCATTTTAGTGGAAATGCAATTGAAATTACTTAAAGGATAGGAAAGTACCTGGAGACAAGAAATCCACTTTGAGGGGTTAAAGAATTGGCATGGAACTTAATAGCTTTTGTTTATCTCTACAATGTCATGAGAGTGCTTGTAGACTCTAAATGAAAATACCCTTAATTGATAACGAGAGTTGCTTTTAAGGACTGATGGTCATATTCTCTAATCATTGCACATGTTTATATGTTGTTAAACATTTATAGTTCAAAATTAATTCTGAATTGTAATTCTATTTTTGTTATTAATTAAAGTAACAATAAAACTTTAGTATTTTAGATTAGATAGAATAAATTAATACCTTTTATTTATTATTTGCCTATCCATCCTAGTAATTACCCAGTTAATATAAAATTGCTCCAAATTCCCTAGAGTTTGACACCTTACTCACTCTATACTTAGTCTTAGAGACTAGGGTATTAAATTTGACCCACATCAAATTTTGGCGTTGTTGCTGGGGAATTTGATTAGAATTTTTATTAACTTAGGGTAGTGAAAAGTTGTTTTAGGTTTTTATTTATTTTGTTTTCCAAAATTGTCATTCACAAAAAAAAAGTGTAAATTTTGCTTCTGTGCTAAGTTGTGCCAGACTGTGCCGACTCGTTACAGAAGCTATCTGTGCCGAGTCGTGCCTCTGGTGCCGACTCGTCACAGTACATAGACCAAATTCTAAATTTCTTTCAAATTTTTTTCATTTATTATTTTTCTTTTTGAATTCTAAATTTCTTTCAAATTTTTTTCATTTATTATTTTTCTTTTTGTTCTTACATTCTTTACTTCTTAATTTCAATTTTATTTTGGTTAAATTTAACTTCTTCTACACATCTTTTCAAATTCTAAATCAATGAAAAGTTATAACTCTTCCTAAAATAAACACAACTCTTCTTAAAGGTCATGACCTTTCACATCTTTCTTACACCCTAACTTGCACAACCACTTAATTCCATCCCTTTTTCAAAAACTTTCACACTCCCAATTCCTATACACGAGTCCTTTAAACATCCCCTTCATCTATTTTAACTTTCTTCCATTTATTTCCATTTCCCTAAGCATCATCTTCTTCTTTATGTGATAAAAACATATTTCTTTCCTATTTCCTGCATTATTTTCATTTTATTATAGGTAAGACAAAGGGCTCTTCATCTTTAAGGACACAAGAAGAACATACAATGGACGATTTGGCATCCATTTATGGGGCAAATTTCCCCCTCCTCTCACATGAAAAAGGGTGCTAAATTCTCAACTCTAAAGATTAGAGATATCATTTCCTTGGGAATGGTGGCTCATCAAGTGGAGAGGCTAGCAATTTGGTGCAACTATTGGAAACCAAAGGACGATGCAATGCCAATTGGGGAATATAGAGACTTGGAACCTTCAAATGAATCGGAGGCAATATAAAATGAAATACAAGATGGAATAATACTTTAAGAAATCCTGCCACATCATTCGGTCTCCACCGCCATCTCCTCCACCACAATGAATATGAGGGAGTTTCTTCTATCCTTTCCTTTACTTTATTTTCTTTGGGTTTCACATTGAGGACAATGTGAAGTTTAAGTATGGGGGAGGGATAGAAGTAGGATTTTAATTATTATTGCTTTGTTTCATGTGTTTGTTTGTTTATTTTGCATATTTGTTTTCTTAGTTTAGTCTTTGCCTTTTGCATCAAAATTTTCAAAATTTTTAACTTTCAAACTTAAATTTTCTCCACATTCTTTAGTAGTATCTTACTTATAGTCATTTTAAGTTTTGTTAAGGAGGTACTTTATAATAATTTAATGAATAATTTTATGCCCAATTGGTAAAACTTTTTAAGTCTCTGTAGCATTTGTTTGGAGTTTGTCTTTTTATCTCACTTTTATTATTTTCAAAGTTTAAAAATTATCTAGTCAACTTCCTAACTATGCTTAAATGCTAAAATTGTAAGGATTTAAGTTTTGGTTTTTAGGGATTTAAGTTGCCTAAAGGAAACTATAGCCATAATACGAGTAATGCATCTAGTCAATCATGGATGAGGACACACATAAAAAAAAAAAAAAAGGAGTATGAACAATCTTTACTAGTGAATATATGTATGTTGAGTAAGTTGTGTGCAAGTGAGTTTGCTCCTTAGTTGCATTTAATTCGAAAAATATGCATGCTGTCACTAGTGAATATATGTATGTTGAGTAAGTTGTGTGCAAATGAGTATGCTCCTTAGTTGCATTCAATTCGAAAAACATACATGGTAATACTAGTGTGTGTGTGTGTATATATATATATATATATATATATATATATATATATAAAAGAAGAAAAAAAGTAAAGTAAAAATTAAAAAAAAAAAAAGAAAAGTGTCCAAAAATGCCATGAGACTAGATATATTTGTGCATAACTTATTTCCTAAAGGCTATTTATATCTTTAGAATTCTTTACTTAATGAATGGATGTTTTGACTAGAAAAGTATGGTTAGGACTTTGACTTTACAATTATGACTTTGTTCTTGATAGGAATGAGATAATTAGACAAACTTAGGGCTTATACTATAAGACTTATCACCTTTACCATTGTTGGGCATTTAAAATTATTTCACTAATACATTAGTACTATACACCTTGCATGACTCAAAGTTAACCTAGTAAGATGGCTACATTTATTTTGGAAAAGTTAAGTACATTATTTTTCTCTTTTATCTTTTCTTCTTGCTTGAGGGCAAGCAAGGTTTAAGCATGGGGGAATTTGATATGATGCAAATATGTATACCTAAACTAATCAATTAATAGTTGATTTTGTGTTTGAATGCATGAATTTTATCTTTAAAGTGGTGCTTTTAGTCTTGTTTTTAAGTGTTCTTTAAGTATTCTAGGTAACTCTCCAAGGATAAAGGGTTCTATGCTTGAAAAGGAAGAAGTTTTGCAAGGATTAGCCAAGACAAGATCGTGCCGACTCGTCCCAGGCTATCACGAGTTGTGACAGTAGCCTTCTGTGCTGACTAGTGACAAAGTGTGCTGACTAGTGACAGCAACCTATCACGAGTCATCCCCCCCTATGCTGACTCGTGACAGGGTAGTTACTACACCCTTTCAAGGCACCCTTTTATTTTGACACCCTTTTCAAAGGGGCACTTCTTAGGACACCTTGGGGCTTATAAATACTTAGATTTGGCTTCATTTTAAGGAGAGATACATTTGTATTACATAGGAAGAACTTACTTAAAATCATTGTAAACACCTTATTAGAATTAAGTACTTGGTTCAAGTGTCCTTCCAAAAGGCACTTCCACTTCAAGAATTGTGCAAGTCATTTCCTGAAGAATAAAGGAGTTTTCATTTATCAATCTTTCTTCCTTTCTTCTTTTTTCATTTTATTATTCAATAATGAATGCTTGCATTATTTCTATGACATATTTTACCATGTACTTATTCTAATAGGTTGTTAGAATTACAATGATGAATTAATTTTATGCACTACATTCTTAATATGCATGAAT
This sequence comes from Reutealis trisperma, assembly GCA_947687605.1. Classification (NCBI taxonomy): domain Eukaryota; kingdom Viridiplantae; phylum Streptophyta; class Magnoliopsida; order Malpighiales; family Euphorbiaceae; genus Reutealis; species Reutealis trisperma. The sequence continues at coordinate 180,319 of CANTUT010000311.1, forward strand.
GATTTAGTTTCAATTGAGTGCTACATTGTGTTATGTATGCTTGATCACCATATATAACTTGTTAATCATTTTGTTCACAATGAGAGTTGGGGCATTTTGGTGGAAATGTAATTGAAATTACTTAAAGGATAGGAAAGTACCTGGAGAAAATAAATCCACTTTGAGGGGTTAAAGAATTGGCATGGAACTTAATGGTTTTTGTTTATCTCTACAATGTCATGAGAGTGCTTGTAGACTCTAAATCAAAATACCCTTAATTGACAACAAGAGTTGCTTTTAAGGACTGATGGTCATATTCTTCAATCATTGCATGTGTTTATATGTTTTTAAACATTTATAGTTCAAAATTAATTCTTAATTGTAATTCTATTTTTGTTATTAATTAAAGTAACAATAAAACTTTAGTATTTTAGATTAGATAGAATAAATTAATATGTTTTATTTATTGTTTGCCTATCCATCCTAGTAATTACATAGTTAATATAAAATTGCTCCAAATTCCCTAGAGTTCAACACCCTACTCACTCTATACTTAGTCTTAGAGACTAGGGTATTAAATTTGACCCACATCACCACCCCCCATTTGAGGCCAATCATCACTCGATGTCCGAGGGCTTCTTTTCCTTTAAATTTCTTTTGTCTAAATTTCCTTGCTTCTTTTAGTTAGTTAATTAACTTGATTCATCTAAGTTGCTAGCTAATCAACTTGGTAATCAATTAAATTAATTAAATAACTCAACTCTCTTTTAATCAATCAATCAAGACATGATAAAGTGGCTAAGCTAAACTAACCGCATTGCAAGAAGGGAGACCTACGTGGGTTCTAATTCCTATTAAAAGGGATACGTAGACATACTTGATTCAGGCATCAAATCCAATTAAAATTAACCAACTCTCCCCCCTATCACCTTCTTCATTTAATTTTATTTTGCTTTCCTTTACTTAGTTATTAGGTTTAGTTTGGGGAATATACAACTTCCCTATAACCCATAAGGGTTAGAGGAGGTATACCCTAAGTTTGGATTTCATTGTAATATTGACTCTCTTTTATCTTGAATTATAATTGTGTATAAACTTTATGGATTGAATGATCATGCATATTATAAATTGTTCATGTATTTTAATTATTCATGAAATATATTTTAAGTTACTTTTATATTAATTGGCCAATCTTATTGTCACAACCGCCCTTTTGAGCCATGATGGTCTTAGGGCATAGAGAGACATAAGGTCACCTAAACCCGTAGAACCCACTTAACTTATAATCTCGTTCAATTATCATATTATAACTTACCCTAAGACCATAACCTGATACCTTTCCCTTGTTACCCACTATTTGTTTACCATTTCTTAACTAACTTATAAGACCATTCATAGTCACAACTTGCAAGATTTCTAGGATTTCATTTCATATCAATAACTCAATGTACGTTATTCATACGTTTCATAATAATAGTACAACAATTTTTATAATACATGTAACCAATAACATTCTAATACTAAACCTCTGACTACTATGGAGCTCTAAACAGTGGTCTTCAAAAATCGAGAATCATGACTCTTGTAATTTACCGGACAATTTCCAAGCGGAAGAACATGGCTTGGAAATTATCTTGTTGACTTATCAATCATGCTTAAGAAATTGAAACAACTAGAGAATGAGATAAGACTCAGTAAGCACATAATAATACAAAAAATACATATATACATAAATGCATAGTGAGAACAAAAATCAACAGTAAGAAGGCTCTTTGTAGAAATGGACAGTTTCAATCAATGTTTTCATTAGGTTCAATTTCTCAATTAAGTTGGAAACAATATCATTAGCAGAAATAACCCACTCATGGAATCAAGATGCTATCCATGTATATAAATTCAAGAGTGGTGGCCTGAGCCTTGCTCACTCATAAGTATCACATTACGTAAGATTGATCGGGTCTTATGGTTAGGCATGCCCCCCTAACAAAGGTTGGGTACTCTCACCCTACCCACAAGCATAACCAAGTGCATAAGGTTTGATGTATTTCCCCACACCAAAAAAGGGATTTCTGCTTATCAATAGCCATTCAACAGGAAAGTCCATATAAGGGCATGTCAAGGTATTCAATGAACATAGTGTGAGTTCAATAACTAATAAATATCAAAAAGCATCATTTCAATGGGTCGATATTCACTGAGCAATTCAAGCTATCAAGGAGTTGGAATACTTTTAACAATAAGGTTTTCAAGCAAATAACACAAAACATATTATTTTATTAAGTACTCACCTTGGACTCATTTGCTCCTATTACACTTGACTCTTGAGGTTAGTAGTGCTCTTCACACTTATGACACCTTCCTTACCCTTGCCTTTAGATTTTACATGTTTGCAATTTAATTGTACATCAATCACTATTAATGTCAAGATATACTGCACATATACCCGTTACTAATCTTAACATTTTCCTCAGTTATTCTTCAAATAGCCAAAGCTATTCATTGTAGGAAGGATAATTCCTTTCCTCCAAATCTTACATTTCAACTTTGAGTACAACAATATAAACAAATTCTAATGTTCAATAGAATCAATTCTACTTTTACCATTAAATTCCATAAATAAATATAGTTCATTAATTTTGGAGAAAGTCACTTATATCAATTGGATTTAAAAACTAACATTATACAAATCATCTAATTCCATTCTTAAGCTTGATTTTCCTTTTACTTTTATGATTTCAAATTCAATACTTAGAATCCTTAATTTTTTCATAAACCTATAAATTTGGGGAAACTATTAACTCTTCATCAAATCTTCAAATTGATCATAGAACAATATAATTAGCATAACATAAAACTCATATAATCATTCAATTGTCTATATCTAGCACAAAGAGTTCAAGTTCCCTTAAGATGTTCAAATCTTAACCCAAGCTTCTAAGGTTCACTTTAACACTTCTAATTCATTATTCTTCATCTAAAGCACCCATAGATGTAATCAATCATAATTTAGAGTATTTCCATGGCTATTCACTAATATGGCTGAATCTTTGTTATGATGTAGGATGCGTTTTATCTAATCAAAACACTAATATCAACCTTAAAACATAGAAATGAGGAGATGATCAAGATTCCTCACCTTGATTAGCTTTGATTTGCTAAGGTTCTTGGTGTAGAGAGATGAAACTTCCATTTTGCCATGGTAGAACTTTAGTGCAGTGATAGAAAAATGAAGATTGTAACACAAATTTTTCATATATATAATAATAGGTTGGATGGTGAGGATTTATTGAACTAAATCCAATGGTTAGCATTTGATCTAGATGGATGATTATGATTATTCAAGACGGATAGTTAAGATTAATTAATAAGGATGGCTATGATTACTTTTACAAAGGTGATGATTATCAATAGGTGGTGAGGTGTCCCAAGGAAGGATCTAGAATTACATGTGGAAGGATGAGAGTTTCACTTGGTTTGAGTTTGATTTAGTCAACTTTGGTGGCAAGCTAATCACATGCCTATAATTCATTCTCTACAACATCATTTACCTTTTATTTTGCCCAATCATCTTTGCTCACAAACTCTACAAAATTTGTAATTCTTTGGCTTACTGGTCAACTTTCCATGGGTGGAATCTCAGCTGTGTTCCCACCTGTGTGAAGCCGCTGGATGCAATTCCCATATGCCCTTATCACACGGCTGGAATCCCAGCCGTATGGCCACCCGTGGCCAAAGTCCTTCCCCTCTAACAATGATACTACTTTGTCTTAGATATCCCAATTGTTGACACTCTAATTTAGATAACACTCCAATTGATAACACAATAATGCCAACCTGTTTTCTTTCACTATTCCTTTGACATTATTCAAGTATGTGCCTCCTATAACCCACTGAGTCTAACTATATTGAATTTTGCAATACCTTTTGTAATGTTGATTGTTATCAAACTTTCATATCACTATCCTCATCTCCCAATATCTTAGGAGGTGTTGAAACCCGATCACTAACACTTTAGATTCATATCTTAATTAATTTACTAGCATTCACATTAAATTCAACTCGATTTAACTCTCATTTATCATAAGATATTAATCAAAATTGATTACCATTTCACTTATAATCACATCATTCACTTAGTCTTCACTCCTTTTGATACTCGTATGGTTCTTAAGGCCCTAAATGGCACAGTACATAGATGCCATAATGTCATCGATACTATTATGAAACCTCGGGTATTACACTTATTTTGTTAAATTAAACCGAAAACCTAATCCCCGAATCCTCTTTGGTTTCGAGGCTAGTGATCCTTTTTCTTTTGGGTAATAATTAGGGTCAAATGGGTTTTTTCCTTATATTTTTCCAAATAAAAATTAATTAAGGTGGCAACTTTAAGAAATAATTTTCAAATCTATGAAAGATAAGTCCAAGGGCTTACTCATGAGTTCTTTCCCAAATGAGTATTTCAATTCCCTTTAGTGGATTGGACTAGTGCTCGGGCGAGGCCTCACAGCTGACGACTCCATTAGGGACTAACTTTCTTTTAATAAAAGGAAAAAAATAAGTGGACTACTAATTGGTTTAAAAAGAGTTTGGCCTTTTAATATGATTGTGACTTTGCATGCATCACTTGTATAGGCTTTTTCCCATCCAACCTAGTTCTAGGAAAACAATGGATAGTGAGTAACATTGAGTGGGTAGCCTCCTTGGGTCTATTCGCCAATAGTGAAATCATCCACCCCACAACAAATCCTTTGATCCTTTCAAAGGTGTAATGAGCATGCACGTACTATTGGACCCACGCGAGGCTCCTCCACTCACATGTGGTTAGGTGTCTCATTGCTCTAGTGTGACAGGTACCTGTATAAGTCACCCTTACTCTTTTATGTAATGAACTTAGATCCTGGCCTTAGGTTGTATGTACCATAATTAAAACTTTGCATCTTTGCATTCTCATAAAATGTTTTCCTCATGCATATCATACATCCATATTGTATAACAAAACATGCATTCATCTTAAATCTAGGTCAAACCATGAACCAAAGAAGGGTCAAACATTCTTATCTCCATTCAAACATCTCCCTCATAAACACTCTCACCTATATCCCATCACCCTATCCAAATACCCTTATACCATCACCTTAAACCTTAAACCCCTCACCCTAGTCTAACCTTGAACACCTCACCCTTACCTCCATCCAAACACCTTTGCCCCCACAAACCTAAAACCATCACCCTGACCTTTAACCTTAAACTCCTCATCCTAAACTCCATCCAAACACCTTCACCCCCATAAACCTAAAACCATCACCCTAATAACCTAAAACACCTCATCCTAACCATCATCTAAACACCTTCGGCCCTACAAACATAAAACCATCACCCTGACCTTTAACCTTAAACACCTCACCCTAGTCTTACACTAAATACCTTGCCCTAGCCTTATCCTAAACACTAAATACCTGAACCTGACACCTCAAATGTAAACCTAAACCACCTTTAACCTTTGGACCTTAAGCCATAAACCCATGGCCCTAAAACTCATATCCAACCCTAAAAACCCTACTATCTGACCTTAAGCCATAAACCCATAACCCTAAGACACATGTCTAACATTAAAAAAAACTAGACACCTTAGGTTCTCCATTCCAAAACTATTATCTTGATCTTACCCCTTGTCTAAAGCCAAACCCACTATCCTTAAGCACAATACCCATGGCCTATCACCTTTCAAAACTAGTATGTTACACTTAAGCCCAATAACTTTCACCCAAAACACTACCTTAAACCCAATACCTTTGACCCTACCCTAAAATCCAAAAGTATTTTCCCCATCTCACCTTAAGCCTTAAAAAAAAAATTAGTTAGTTCATGATACAATAGGGAAGCCTTTTCTCTTAGGATCTGCATTCTTATACCTTCATCACCTTTTCTATTCCTTGCTCGTCACTTAACTTGTTGCTTTGGTTTGAAGGCACCAATGACCAATCCACTTGATATGGCTTCCATGATTAAACTTGTGACCAAAGTCCTTAAAAAGTAAGAAGAGCATTTCCAAGCTATCGTAGCTGTTTAACAAGTCTAATTCAAAGAATAAAGGCAATTCATCATTAAGGAAGTTTGGGCTATGATTAACCAGGCTAGCCTTAACCATCCTAACCTATACCTTATCTTGAACCAAAACAATCCTAGCCCAAATTTGAGCTAAACTAACCCATATCTAAACTAAGGTGGGGAAGTTTTCTTTTATCCAGACACTAGATTGCTTATGGAGAAATTCGAAGCCATGGAAAGAACCATCAAAACCCTAAAGCATCGCAATGATCTAATTGATGTGGACAATCTAACCTTTTTCCCTAATGCCAAGCCTCCTCCTAAATTCAAAATGCCTAGAAAGATTTGATGGAATCACTTTCCTCAAGACCCATCTAAAGTTATATATGGGGGTAATGAAACATTTAGGAGATAACGATGAGCTCCTTGCTCAACTATTCCAATAATCACTAACTAGTGTTGCCAAAAAATGGTTTCTTTCACTAGACAAGAGCAAGAAAAGGACATAGGATGATATCTGCTTTGCCCTTGTCAAACAATATCATTATAACAGTGAATTGGATGTCACTAGGCATGACTTGCAAAACTACTAAGCAACTTCCAAAAGTGTCTTTCTCTATGTTCCTTACAAAGTAAAGGGCTAAAGCTACCCAAATGGTAAATAAACCAATTGAGCAAGAGCAAGTCAACATCCTTGTCAAAAATCTACTTCCAACCCACCAAGCCCACTTGTTAACCCAATACCTACCCACTTTCAAAGCTTTGCTTGCAACTATATCAAAGGTTGAAGATTGCAACCATAGTGCATCATTTCAACCTAAATTCCTCACCACCAACCCAAGCAGTGATGAAGAACCTGAACCCAATTCAACCCCACCTTACTTTAGCCCCAAGTGGTATGACGTGGAAGAATTCAAGTTCAGCTAATCTAACCTATATGAGATTGAAATCCAACTTTGAGTTTGTGTCTGAGTCTAAATCTCAAAGTTGGAGTCTAAATTCGAGTATAGGTCTATCAATTTATTTTCTTTTTTGGGTATTTTTCATCAATCATATTAGTCTGCTTTTTGTTATCTTTTTTATTGCAATAAAACATCCACATTTATTTATGCACTTGTCTTTTTCTTTTTTTAAACATAGATGAGCTTTGAAAAAAAAAAAGAGAAAAAATAAATAAAATAATAATAAAAAAAGAGAGAAATGAATAGTCAATTAAATCCACCACAGCTGGCACATATTGGGAATTGAGGTGCCATCAACAATTGTTTTGCCAGCTCCTAACCATAGTAGGTCAAGAAATAGACTCTCATCAAATATTTAAACCACAAAATCAAACGATACACCTCAACAAGGGGGCAACAAGATTCGTCAAATCCAAAATTCAAAGGTTAAAGCCCCTCAAAGTGAAGGAAAGTAGCAAATCATGATGGAATATTTTCTCCCAAACTTCATTAATCCAAGCTTGCTAAGTTGAAAACTTGAAAGGGCAGCTTAGGCAAAAGTTAGAGCTAAAAAAAATAATAATAAATAAATAAATAATAAAAAAAGAAAGAGAAAGCTCATCCCAGTTATGTTCCTTCATATCATTCAAAGTTTGTCAAATCAAGTTCAATCAATTTGTCTCATCTCATATCTTTAAATTCGTCCTTCCTCACTAGAGGCTCATTCTCTAAAGTGATATTGTCTTCTACACCCTTATCTCACAGTGGAGGCATGTCTTTCTAGGTTGTCATCATCTTTTGTTAGTTCATCTCATTACTTAGCTCAAAGAGCCTAGGCACAATCTCTCACATTGCTAGTCTATCATGTTCCTATCTCTCATTAGGAGCATGATCCCCAAGTTGTCTCTTTTTATCAATCCTTTAGCCGCTCCTTATGGTACTTTCTTTCATCCATCTACATTCAAGCCAATAAAGTGTCACTCTAAATGTCTCTTCAATCTCAAAATGGCAAGATTAGCTTGGCTTATTCTTTTCCATGAATCATGCTACAAATAGCAAAATCATACAACCTTTCTAACCCTATTCAAAATTTCCAATCCACCTTTGAACCATTCATAAACCTTAAAATGTACTATCCTTTCAAGCTCAAGCCAAAACCAAAAATCCGAAGTCTATCAGGACTTATCATTATTGAATCCAACTTCCTTAGCAAAACTAAAGTTGAAGCATATCCCCTAAGGCCTATCATCTTTAAGTTGATTATAAGCGGTTCAGACTAGTCAAAGCCTAGTCATTCCATGTCTCATTGGCAAAATCTCATCATACTTGAAAAAACCAAGCTTTCTTGGCAAATTACATCACCCATAAAGTCTAATTGAGTCAAGGTCTACCAAAAGTATGATGGGCAAGAAAATCATATGCAACTATAACAAAGGGCAAATCCTTATCCATGAACGTGCAATATCCTTATGGCCAAAACCTGTAGTACTATACTTGAGATGAAAATAACCATCTTCTAAAAAGGTATAAAGCACCCTTATAAAAGAAAAAAAAAAAAAGCCCAAGCTGACAAGGCTTTTTGACCAAAAGCCTTCAAACCTTCAAGCCTTCACCATGAAGCCCAAACCATAAAGCCTTTACTATGAAGCCCACTCCCCATGAATCTTCACCTTAAAGCCCAAGCCTAAAAGCTTTCACCATGAAACTCAAGCTCAAAAACCTTCACCATAAAAACCACTCCCCAAAAGCCTTCATTATGAAGTCCAAACCAAAAAGCCTTCACCATAAAGCCTAAGCCTAGCTTTCACCATAAAGTCAAACCAAAAAGCCTAAGCCTAGTTTTCACCATTCACAAGAAGACCATAATCTCCTCCAAGGCCAAATCTGACTAAACCTTCCCTAACTAATTTCTTAGCCTCACGTTTCCTCTAAGCCATACCTAACTGATCTTAAGGCAGAACTTGACCGAGTCTTCCAAATAAACTCCTCAAGTCAAAGAGCCAAACTTGACTAAGCCTTCCATATGAACTTCTCTAAGGACAAGCCCCATAAGTTGACCTTCCCCAAACCTTCCAATCTAATCATCTTTAAAAACCTGACCCTCCTTATTTGAGCTCTCCAATTTAGCCTTAAACCAAATCTTCTCTAATGTCAAACCTATCTAAACTGAATAGCTCGATCTTTTCTAAGACTACACATTGCTTAACTTTCTAGAATGACTTTTTCCTAAGCCAAACTGATAGCTATTAACCAGCCATTCTCATACTTGGCATACCCACTTCACTTTTCAGCTAGCCAATTAACCAAAAGCCAAATGACTAACCCATTTTCCTCTATCATTCTAAAGTGGGGGCATAATAAGCACTTAATTGACTACACTTTACCCCGTATTTTTAATATATTTCATTTTTAAATTGAGTTTGATTTATTTATTTAGTGCTTTTCTAGAGTTCTTTTAGTTAACCCGGTGCCAAATGATGCCATGAACCAAATGTGACTTAGAATGGTGAAAGATCCAAGACAAAATGTTGACTTTTGGAAGAAGACGGGCAGACATAGGTGGAGCCACCACTGAGATTCCACTCATGTGGGCAGACACCACTGAAATCCCAGTTGGGATTCCACCTGTGTGATAAGAGCAAAATTAGAAATACATCCAGTAATCTCACACGGGTGGAACCACCACTGAGATTTCACATGTAGGCCCCTGGCATTGTAGACACCATTGGAATCCCAACCGTAGCTCCAGTGTTATGAGGTTAAATTTCAGCAATATAAATCATATTAGACAACATTTTAAGGGAGAGCTGCCATAAAGCAAAAATAGAGATTTAAGAGGGTTGGCTAAGCCTTAGAGTCATAGGAGAGGCTTAAAGGCTAGAAATATTGATGATTTAATCGAATCAAAGACCAAGATCCAAGTGGATGTGGAAGATTGAAGAGAAAATTTCAAAGAACATCTTCAAGATCTGTTTGAGATTTCTTCTTCTTTTATTTTCTGCATCTTTGTTATTCAATTTTAATATGAACTAATTATATTTGTAATGAATCCTAGTTTTGATTGTATAGATTGAAGGATTTAAACTTTAATCAATTTATCTTTGGTTGTTTTATTTTCATGATAAATCTTATTATTCTAATTAGCAATTGCTAGCTTGTTGATTGGATATTGTTTCTATATTGGACAAGTAGAGATACCCTGATATAGATAAATCACTCATAGGAATAGAGAGTTGATTAGGGTGCTAGAGATAGACCTACAAAACTTCTTTGGATGTTAATCTCTTGAACTTAATACTGCTCCTATTTGATTATAGGATGAGAAGAGATTCCCCTATAATACTTAGGAATTTAGGGATTTAATCACTTGAGAAAGGTTTTTATCTAATCTAGTGAGAGTCTAATTCAATCCATTATTTGATATGCATAAGCAACTAGGGAGATTTATATTTAGATTAGCTTTGCCTAGATTATTTCCATCAATATCATTTACTTGCTTTCTTAGGTTAGCTTAGTTTAATTAATATTCACTAGACAATAGTTGAAGTTTGCGCTAGTACTTATATACTATCCTCGTGGAGACGATACTTATACTCACTACTTTATTACTTGATAATGACCTGTGCACTCACAGTTTGTTAGTGTGCGTTTCGACATATCAAGTTTTTGGCGCCATTGCTAGGGATAGTTTTATAATATTAGCAATATTAATAAAGGTTATTAATCTATTTTTTATTTTATTTTATTTTATTTTATTTTTGTATTTTTTTTTCTTTTTGATTTGCTTATTTTATTTTTAGCTGTTTTACTTATTTTTTTTCTATTGTTTTTATTTTTGTTTTTGTTTTAAGTTTGTGTTTCTAGAAAAAGAAATTTTTTTTTCTCTATGGCAAATCAAAACTATCAGGACTGGAACTCTTACCCAAATTCAGAATAGGGATACTAGGAAAATCAGTATCACGATCATGGATATTTTTATCAAACTAATTTCCTAGAGGAATATGCAGGGGAAGCACCAACAAAGAAGTCATCCCTTGAACTTGCATTAGAAAGATTCATGGCATCTACGGAGAATTTGACCAAGGAAGTGAAGAGCAATAGCAACCATACATCAAATGCTGATCTCTTAACTCAATTTGAAATGGATGCTACATTAGAGGATGATAAGCATGCACAAGAGGAGCAAAGGTTGGAAGAGATGTTTGTGACTTTAGTAGAAGCTACAGAGAAAAGATTTCAGAGCATCGAGATAGCTCTAGAACACCAATAGATTACTCTTCACAATCTAGAGAATTTTGCTAGGCAAATTTTGAAATTGTTAAGTGAGAGACCTAAAGGCAATTTGTCCAGCAAAACCAAAGCCATTCCAAAAGAACAACAAAGGACCACTACCACAACTTGGTTGTGGAATGATGATAGTGATGAAGAAGAGAATGGTAAGGACAATTTGGGGTTGCTGCACACAGAATTTGATGATTGCTTAAGTGAGCAAACCCAGATCGAGCAATGGAACATGAATGGAGTGGAGTCAAGTGTTGAAGAACTCTCTTCTGATGATAGTGACATATGAGAGAACATGGAGGGGGAAGCTATCCATGCTGAAAATCACACCTCCCCTATCATTCTAGCTCTCCCACCTTTTGAAAATAACATAAATAAATCACTCACAACCCCAATAACCACCCTTCCTATACCCCAAATTCCATCAAATGAACACCTAGCCACAACTAATCTTAGACCCTTGCCAACTTTTTCTAAGTGCATATTTGTTGGAGAATCAAGTATGTGGCCAGTACTTGCAGTCTCTAAATTTTCTTTGGAAAGGGAAATTTGTTTTGTGGAGGAGTTGAAACTATAGGTTGGTAAATTTGGGTGGAGCATCTCAGAATTACATGAGGTGGTTAATATTTGTGACATGCCTACTCTCTTAAGTGCCAAAGCTAAAATCCCTACATCTAGTCCACGGGTAAGATTGTTTGACATTGGTTCTAAACCTTGCAAGCTCAAGTTTGCACGCCATGAAGAATCAAAAATAATTTTTATTGCTGACAGAAGGCTATGCAAAGGCCACAACCTTTTCATATTCTTCTTTATCATAATTTATGGAGGTAGACAGCACAAGGAATCCTCCACGCCACTAGTAGAGGATGAATAACAATAACGTCTAGCTAATATGATGTTAAAGAAGTGCTAAATGGGAGGCAACCCATTGATGGTTCTTGTTTTTATGTTTATTATTTCTCTTTTCTTTTTATTTCCTTTCTATTTTATTTTGTTTTTATTTTTGTTTTAAATTGAATGGATCTTATCTTGGTTGTAGTTCAATATTTTTATGTGCAGAAACAATAATCATGGCAAACTCTCACTAGAAGGAACATCGCACATGATTTATGTGGTACATCATTTAGGGTAGTTAATTCTCTCTTTTACTTTTTCATTTCCCTTGTTTATAACACATTGGGATAATGTGTTACTTAAGTGTAGGGGAGAAGTATATTATTGTGCCCTATCTTTTATTGAATCTTGTGATTAAGTGAATTGAGTTGACCCTATATGGTAGGAATCGATGAAGTGGTGCTCCTGTCTAGTAGGCTTGAAGGTGACCCTATCTAATAGGAATCAACAAAGTGGTGATCCTACCTGGTGGGCTTGAAGGTGACCCTATCTGGTAGGAATTGATGAAGTGATGATCCTGTCTAGTAGGAATCGATGGAGTGGTGATCCTATCTAGTAGGCTTAAAGGTGACCCTATCTAGTAGGAATCGATGAGGTGGTGATCCTGTCTGGTAGGAATGATGATGATGATCTTGTCTAATAGGCTTAAAGGTGACCCTGTTTAGTAAGAATAGTGTTGACGATCCTATTTGGTAGGAAAAAAGAAGGCCTTGTCTGGTAGGAATGGTGATGATGATCCTATTTGGTAGGAAAGAAGACGGCCTTGTCTGGTAGGAATTAACAAAGTGGTGATCCTATTTGGTAGGAATGATGAGGATGATCTTGTCTTTCTTCGAGAGTTTGATGATCTGCCTTGTTTATGATCCTGTTCAATGTAAAAATGCTAGATAATTATGCAATGATATGATACCTTGAACCTATGAAGGGTCAGTCCTAATAGAAAAGTGTTGATCTTTGGGAGAAAGATGTCCCCATTTCAAAAAGGTGAATATTTAGCAGGGATGTAAGTTCATCGATTCATCACAACTCAATTCACTTAATGCCTACCAGACAGAGCGCCACTTCATCGATTCCTATTATATAGGGTTGCCTTCATTCCTACCAGATAGGGCCACCTTCAAACCTACTAGACAGGATCACCACTTTGTTAATTCCTACCAGACAAGGTCGCCTTCAAGCCTACCAGACAGGATCAGCATCAACATTCCTACCAAATAGGATCACCACTTCATAGATTCTTGCCAGACAGGGTTGTTTTCTTTCCTACCAGACAGGATCATCATTATCATTCTTATTAGATAGGGTCACCTTCTTTCCAAGATCATCATTCCTACCAAACAGGAACATCACTTTTAGCTCCAACTAGAAGGGACAATAACCTAATGTTACTAGCCAATATATCTCTCAAATATACCGGGGGCATCTTCCCTAAAATTCAACCACACCTCTCATCCAAATGTCTAAACTTTGACCTAGACAATAATTTAGTTCCTTTCACCATCTCCCATACTTAGGCTCACTATCATCATAATCGCCTTTTAGGTAAAGACAATTCTGATGAAGCGGCAGCTGTGAACCCTTATGTTTGCACCCTTCAACATGCGTTTGAACTTTAGAAGCACTTAGACTCAGCGAACAAACCTCCAGAAGCTGAAAGCTCTCAAATGGGAAAATTGGAAAAAATCAAAATGTTTCTGTTTGAGATTTGAACCCTTTCAAGTCATCCAAGACTAAGTAATGATTACAACATAACTAGAATCATGTAAAATGGATGAGAAATGAGCGAGAATGGGCAAAAAGGGAAAAGCAGGTGAATCTGTATAGTTGCTACACAGCTTGTTTCTGTTTCCTACATTGGAAATTTGTGCCTCTATGCTTCAATCCTCCTCCTATATATACAGGGCCTCTCCACACTTCAAAAACCAACTTCTAGAGCTTGAAAAGCATTACTTCAAGCAAATCACTTTGCATTTGTTCCTTGTTTCACAAAGCGAGTTGGGGGGTTTCTCCTTAATTTCTACCCAACTAGTTTAAGGCTTTTCGCCTTCCTGTTCGAGGTAAGTATCTTGCCTAAGGCTCGTGTCTGCCACCTAAGGCTAGCGGCTGCCTGCTATTCGAGGCCAGCCTCCACTTGCTATCTAAGGCTATTTGCCACCCGCCGAGGCTTGCCGCCACCTACTAAAGCCAGTTGCCACCTACCATCCAAAGCCAGCCACCACCTACCATCTAAAGCCAACCATCACCTGCCATCCAATGCCAGCTGCTGCCTGCCATCCGAGGCTAGTTGTCATCCACCGTCCGAGGTAAGCTTCTTTTCCTTTAAATTTCTTTTGTCTAAATTTCCTTGCTTCTTTTAGTTAGTTAATTAAATTGATTCATCTAGGTTTCTAGCTAATCAACTCGGTAATCAATTAAATTAATTAATTAACTCAATCCTTTTTTAATCAATCAATCAAAACATGATAAACTGGCTAGGCTAAACTAACCTCATCACAAGAAAGGAGAACTGCATGGGTTCTGATTCCTATTCAAAGGGATACGTAGGCATGCTTGGTTCAAGCATCGAATCCAATTAAAATTAACTAGCTCTCCCCCTATCACCTTCTTCATATACTTTTATTTTGCTTTCCTTTACTTAGTTACTAGGATTAGTTTGGGGAATGTGTGACTTCCATAGTACCCATAAGGGCTAGAGAAGGTATCCCCTAAGTTTGGATTTCATTGTAATACTGACTCTTTTTTATCTTGAATTCTAATTGTGTATAAACCTTATGGATTGAATGATCATGCATATTATAAATTGTTCATGCATTTTTAATTGTTCATGAAAAATATTTTAAATTACTTTTATATTACTTGGCCGAACTTATTTTGTTAAATTAAACCGAAAACCTAGTCCCTGAATTCTCTTTAGTTTTGCAGCTAGTGATCCTTTTTCTTTTGGGTAATAATTGGAGTCAAATGGGTTTTTCCCTTATATTTTCCCAGATAAAAATAAATTAAGGTAGTGACTCTAAGAAATAATTTTCAAATATATCAAAGATAAGCCTGAGGGCTTCTTCATGAGTTCTTTCCCAAATGAGCATTTCGATTCCTTTAGCGGATCGGATCGGTGCTTAGGTGAGGCCTCACACAAGCACTAGTCCTACTCATGCACTATGGCTAAGATATCATGAATTGCATGAATTGGTCTAAACCCTCCAAGAATTAAGTATTCAAATACCCATTCGTAAGTCTAAAGTATATCCAATTCCTATCTATCCTCATAATTATTCCCTGTAAATTCCACAGTATTAATTTATTTTTTAAATCACACAAACAAAATTAAATTTAAACTTATATGTTTGGTTTTAATTTTAATTAAGTTCTCAACATCTAATTCTACATCCTTATATCTCCCTCCCTATAAGGTATGAACCGAACCCATTTAGAAACTCATTATTGCATAACTGTTACTGTTATATTCTACATTCATACACCTACTAAAATTTCGCCAGCATCTCCCTATAGTTCTCCTAGTGCACCACATTTGAAAAATCCTAAATAATCTAGACATTATTTTAATGTGTACTAAAAGAACATAATTAAAAGTAATACCAAAATTTTAGACATTTATTGAAATAAGAATATATACAGAAAATTACATAGATAATGAGATCTCTAAACTACCTACTTTGGACAATTCAATGTCCTCTCATCATCCGATGAGCAGGACATCAAACAAGATCTACAGCTAATCCTAAGTATGTTAATCATTTTAATTAATAATATTTTTGGACATTTGACTATCAAAGTCCAAAAATAAAGTTAAAATCATTTAAGGTATAATTTTTTTTCAAATAACAATTGTGACATTATTTTGTCATAGTTTTATCTTATTTTTGGGTTCCTTTAATTGTTAATTTATATTTTATTTTTATGATTTTATGATGTTTTTAATGTGTGTGTTAAGTTGTTTTCAATTGCATTAATAATTGAAGAAATGGAAGATACTTGGGCTAAAGCAGAAAATTTAGTGGAATGTTGCATGGTAGGAGGAATGTCATTGCATGGCGACAAGCAACTGAGATTCCCAGTGCCATGCAAAGAACCCCAGTGCACTGTAGCTGAGTGCTGCCTGCAGCCTATATAGCCCTAGCATGCTACAGCAAACCCCAGCATCCACAGCAGATTCCCAATGCCACATAGCAAGATACACAGTTCATAGAAAATTGTCCTAACGCCTAGTTGCAGACTCTCGGTGCCCCACTGCATTATGTTTGAGTTGTAACTAAATTTTATCCAAAATTTTTAGGGTTTTTTGGACCCTAGGTTATTTTGGAAAGTATAAATAGAAGGAGAAACATTTTATTTGAGGAACCGTGTTGAGAAGGAGGCAAAGAGATTGTTCATTTGACATTATTTTCTCCTTCTATTTTCTCAATTTTAATTTTCAAATTTCATACTTAGATAAGATTGACTTTAGTTATTTTGGGAATTTTTTGTGATGAAGCCAAGAGATTGGGTTAGAACATCGAATTGGTTTATAAGTTTCATTTCCTTGTTAGTTTAGTCTTTTGATTATTGAATTGAAAGTTTTAATTCAATGGATTCTTTTGATTTTAATAATTTGTAGATTGTTATTATTTTCCCATGAACTAATTTTAGTCTTGTCTAAAGTTTGTATGCTGTGTTCATGATATGGAATTGAATTAAATCCCATTTGATTATTTTTGTTATTCTTAATTGAATTGATTGATTGGTAATGAACAATTGCTTAGCTACCAATTGTTTGACTTAGGTTTTGAATGAAGGAATGAGAGTTAAAGTTCAATTTTGGATTTCATTCCTTTAGGATCTTAAAATGAATTAGAAATATAAGTTATAGGATTTCATTTTAGTTTTTGATTTATGATTTGATAGAATGATTTTTATGAATGCAATTGCTAATAGATTGATTTTTATCCTTTGAATTGTTAGAAACTAAGGCTTTGGCGTAATCAATTGGGTATATTCATGAACATATAAGATTGATAAACTGAATACAAATCCTAAGCATCCATCATTCTTTCCATTTAAACCTATAGCATTTTAATCAACATTTTCTTTTACTTTCCTGTTTTGCAATTATTTATTTCTTTTCAAATCCAAATCAAACAAACCTTTTTACATTTAAATTGCTTCAAATAGGAACAAGTGATTTCAATTTGCAATTCCTTGAGAGTTATGACCTTGGGTGCTTTCAATATACTATAATTGCCCTATATATTTACGGGTCACTTTTGGACAGTATATTTTGAGGGAAACAAGTTTTTGATGCTGTTATCGAGGAATGGCAAGGTAAAATTATTTGTTTCACTATAATTATTTTTGTTTCTAGTTTTTGCTTACATTTATTTTTTGAGATTTTTATACAAGGGGGAAGATCTCTGCAAAGAGAGATTGTCCTTTTTATTGATAACATTCATAGGGTAGGTGGAAGGAGATTTAACCCAATTAAAGAAGAAACCAGTTAAGAAAAACAAGAAGAAACGGCACAGGAATGCTGACCATGAAGGAGTATGCTCGGCCAATCATAGGCACCACGACATCATGCATTAGACTTGATGCAATTAATTAGAATTATGAGCTGAAGAACATACATTATAGCATGCTCCCATCATTCTATGGAGTGTCAAATGAAGACCACCTAAACTTCATCCAAGACTTCCATGCTACCACCTAAACCTTCCCTTTACAAGGTTTGATGAAAGATCAACTGCAAATGGGATGTTATCAACTGCAGATGGGATGTTTTCCCTACACTCTAAAAGATAGTGTTAAGTCATGGCTAATGACACTTACTCCTAACTCATTGTCCACTTAGGAAGAGGTGTACAATAAATTTATGGGGAAGTTCTACTCTTATTAGAAGACAGATGAACTAAGATCAAAGATTGCAACCTTCACGCAGATGGTAGGAGAACCTTTTCATGAGGCATGGGAGAGGTTCAAGATGTAGCAAATCCAGTGCCTACATCATCGTTATCCACTATAGTTGCTCAACTAATTTTTTTATAATGGGCTTACCTTTTAGAGCCAAAGTATAGTTGACAATGTAGTTGGAGGGGCAATGGGAGGAGTAACTGCGGAAGAGGCATATGACCTATTTGAAATGCTTGGTGCTAACTCTCAGTAGGGAGAGAGTTGGAGTACAAAAAAAAGCTCCTAATAAAGATATGGCTATGCAAATGGCCGAGCTCACTAGACTAGTCATGCTCCTAACCATGAAGGGAAACACACTAGTTCAAAACCAAGAGGTATATGGTATTTGTGGTATTTATAGGCATAATGCTAATATGTGTCCTTTTAGTTTTGATGCCTATACAGGAGAACCAGAGCAAGCACAAGATTTGGATGCTTACCAACCTTGGTCATAAATGACCCATTCTCTAACACTTACAACCAAGGTTGGAGGAATCATCAAAATTTTTCTTAGAGGAATAACAATCAGTAGTAGTAACAACTTTGAGTTCAAATAATGAAAAGAGGACACCAATTTCAAAGAGAAGCATCAAATCAAAATCAGCAAAAGAAGCCATCCTTGGAAGATAGCTTAAACGTTTTCATTTAGGCTAAAACTCAAATTCAGGAGGCTAATGACCAAAGATTTGACTCTTTAGAAGCAGCATGAGAATTGTGGAGACTTAAGTTGGTCAGATTGTAAATCAAGTGCAATCAAATCAAAAAGGGAAACTTCCTAGCCAATCGGAGCAAGCTAAGTCCATCATGATTCTTTAGAGTGGTAAGCAAATAAATGATAATGTTGGTGAAGTTTCTAACTACACAGTGGAGGAAGAGAAAGAGATGGAGACAAACTCTTTATTTAAGTTACAAAAAGCAAATGATCTTTATCAACCTTCTATTCCATTTCTAGGCCATTTAAGAAATGGTAAGCAAGACAAGCAATTTGATGAGCTTTTCACAATCGTATCTAAGGTAAGTATCAATTTGCCCTTCCTTGATGTGATTAAGAATATGCTTGCATATGGAAAATTTTTTAAGAAGTTAAATTGTAAGAAAAGGCGGCTAGAGATAGAGGAAAAAGTAGTAGTGTCCGAGGTGATTAATGCTATACTCCAACAAAAATTACCTCTAAAGGCTAAGGATCTTGGTAGTTTTGTCATTGACTTTAGTGCAGGCAGTGGTGAAAAGGCTAAAGGTATGTTAGATTTAGGTGCTAGTATTAATTTGATGCCATATGCCTTATTTAAGCAGTTGAATTTAGGAGAGCTGAAACCCACCAAAATGAGCTTCTAATTAGTTCATAAGCCATTGAGATTTCCTAGGGGAATTATGAAAGATGTGCTAGTGTGTGAACCCTCAAATTTGCACCCTTATGATCCGACTACAGCTTGACACCTACTAAGAAAAGTGTGCTAAGTATACGGCGGTCCCACTAGTGCCGCCGCCACCCCCTTCACTAGCTCTATAAATAGAGCCTCCTTTTAGCTCATTTGGGGGGATTCCAAGGTAGAAACTCTCCTATATTGCTCTCCTTGTTGTGCTTAAGTTCTACTTGAAATCTGATGCAAAAGCTATTGTTTCAATTTCTTTTTAATTTACATTCATTATGCTATTTTGCTAACCTTTTGCTGTTAAGGTTCAAATTTAGGGTTTCGAATCTAAAGTGGAGCTTAGATTCGGAGTTAAGCTCGCCCCATTCATTCGAAAATCAAGAAAAGCAAAGGTATAATTCCTTCGTCCATTTTCAAAATTCTAAACTCAGATTTAGAATTCTTTTTAGGTCTAAAATAGAAAAGATCTAAAATTTATTAATTTAAGAATCAGAATTAAATTAATAAATAAACTAACACTTTTTTCCAAAACCTCTCCTTCACAACAAGGAAGAACTGCGTGGGGTTTGATTCCTATTCAATAGGATACACAGGCTACCATTTTGAAAGGCATCAACTCCAAAATCTTTTTATTAATATTTTTTCCCTTTTACTTTGATTTATTTATATTAATCATTTATTCAAATCCATGGCCCATCTAAGCCCATGATCTAGTCTAATCAAACCCATTATCCAACTATCACCAAACATATGGTCCACTTAACATCCAAATCCATGGTACATCCATACCTAATTGTAAAACCCATGGTCACTCTATCCTTAAACCCATGGTAAACCATTCATAAATCATAATGCCAAGCTAAATTCTGACCTAGCCACTCAAAGCTAAAATCTGACCTAGCCACCCAAAGCTAAAATTTGATCTAGCTCCCTTAGCTAAATACACACCTAGCTAACATCATACACCTCTACCCTCATCTTTACCCATACACCATCAACCTAACCATAAGGCACTATCATCCATTATCATTAAACTTAAGATCCTTTAGTTTGTCACACCTCCCCATAACCCTTTTTTCCAAAGGTTGATACTAACCCAATTCCTTTTCCCTTTCAAAGAGGTTGGCAAAATGTCTGTTACTAGAGATGAAGTCACTACTACCAGAGCTGATGAAATCTTTAACGAGCTTCTTATTAAGCTCTCTGAATAATAAGAGCCCTGATGAAGAGGCAAGATGCCTATTTTTAAGACCTGCTTAAAGCCCAAAGGAGGGCCATTATGGAACATGTCCGCACCTTGATGGAATAGACCTCCTTGGTCTAAAGCTCAACTGACTCAAAACTACTCAAATCTGACTTAAGACCTGCTTTTTATCCTGTCTATGGATCCACTTCCAGAGTTGACTCTAGAGATAAAAAGCCTCCAAACACTGACACCATCCCACCACCACCTGAATTTCTCAAAAATAACTCACCTTTCCAACTCATGACAATTCAACCACCAAATTTTACCCCTACTCTCACTTCCCGACCCACGAATCCTTTCCAAGGGAAGGAAGTCAATCCTAAAATCAAAGCCATCATGGAAAAAGTTAAGCACATGGAAAAAATGATAAAAAGTCTGAAGAAAAAAAGGACCTGGTTGATATAGACTCCTTGAGCTTATTTCCCAATGCAAGAGTTCCACCAAAGTTTAAGATGCCGAATTTGGACAAATTTGATGGTACTACTTGCCCCAAGATCCATTTAAAGATGTATGTGGGGGCAATGCATCCTTTTGGTATCAACAATGATCTTCTTGCTCAACTATTTCATCAAACACTCATGGATAATACCCTAAAATGGTTTATTAACTTAGATGATACCCAAAAACAGACTTGGGAGGACATTTGCAAGGCATTTGTCGAATAGTACCACTATAATAATGAAGTGGACATTACAAGAAGGGATTTAGAGACCACAAAGCAACTTCTAGATGAGTCCTTTTCCATGTTCCTTACAAGGTGGAGGGCTAAAGTTGCTCAAATGGTAAACAGGCCAACTAAGTAAAAACAAGTAGATATCATTGTCAAGAATCTACTTCCTGCCTACAGAGCCCACTTGTTAACATAATACCTACCCACCTTTAGAGCTTTGGTTGCAACTACATCAAAAGTTGAATATTACATCCAAAGTTAATCATTTTAAGCTAAATTCCCCACCACCAACCTGAACAGTGATGAGGAATCTAGTCCTAAATCTCAAAGTCAGAGTCTGAGTCTATCATATTATTTTTTTGTATTTTTAACAACCATAGTGGTTCCTTTTGTCACCTTGTAATAAAGTTTCCTTTATAGTAATGCACATACATTTTCTTTTCATCTTCCTTGATTAGTCTAGCATGGATGAGCCATAAAAAAAAAAAAGGAGAGAACAAAATAAAAACCCAAAAAACAAAACAAAAAAAAAAGAAAAAAAGAAAAAGAGGAAAAAGAGATGAACGAACAATCAATTAAACCCACCATAATTAGCATAAATTAGAATTTGAGGTGCTCACAAATCAGCTATCGCTTCATCGGCTCCTAATCAAAGCAGGTCAAGTAATGGACCTCTCATTAAATAATTAAAGCACAAAGAGCAAATTAAATGGAATTACCTATTGCACATTAGGTAATCAAACAATGCACCTCAACAAGGGCAACAAGTTCAGAAAAGACCTTTGTCAAATCTAGAATTCAAAGCCAGAGCCCCTCAAAGTAGCAACCCAAAATCATGGTGGGATATTATCTCCTAAATGCAAGCTCGCTAAGCTAAAAATCTAAAAGGGTGGCTTAGGCAAAAGTTAGAGATGAGAAAGAGAGAGAGAGAGATAAGGCTCATCCAAGTCGTTTTCCTTTATGTCTAAAGTTGTCAAATCATATTTAGTCAATCCATCATCCTTCCTAACCAGAGGTTTATTCTATAAGGATATACAATCTTCTATGCCTTTAGCCTATAATAGGGGCATGTCTTTCTAGGTCGTCATCTATTGTCAATCCATCCTGTCACTTAGTTTAAAGAACTAAGGCACAATCCTTCATACATATCTCTAGTCTATCACATTCTTATCTCTCATTTGGAAGCATGATCCCTAATTTATCTTTTTCCACTAGCCTTTTAGCCAATCCTAAGGGCTCTTTGTTTGAACGAGTGCAATTTACAATTAAGTGTCACTCCAAGAGTCTCTTCAATCTCAAATAACAAGAAAAGCTTGACTTGCTCTTTTCTATGATTCATGCTACAAAAACCAAAATCATATAACCTCCATGATTATTTGCAAAAGTTTCAATCTACCTTCAAAACCATTCTCAAACTTTATGAAATCATATTGTTCCATCCCAAGCTTCATCAGCAAATCATACCACATGCCACCCATTCCTTGGCATAATCTCAAAATAAGCATAATCTCAAAATAAGCATAATAAAAAATCCCAAGTCTATCAGGGCTTATCATCTTTAAATCTAGTTGCCTTGGCAAAACCATAAGTCGAGGCATATCTCCCAAAAAGCCTTCATTAAGAAGCCTAAACCAAAAGCCTTAATCAAGAAGCCCAAATCCAAAAGCCTCAAAGCAGCAGCCCAAATCCAGAAGCCATCATTAAGAAGCCCAAATCTAGAAGCCTTCGTTAAGAAGCCTAAATCCAAAAGCCTTCATCAAGAAGCTTAAATCTAGAAGTTTCAACCTACCTTCAAACCAAGAAGCCTTTGTTAAAAGGCACATGACCCAAAAGCCTTCACCATGAAGCCCACTCCCAAAAAGCCTTAGCCATGAAGTCCATTCCCAAAAAGCCTTCACCATGAAGCCCACTTCTAAAAAACCTTCACTATAAAGCCCACTCCCAAAAGGCCTTCATTTATGAAGCCTATGATCTCCTTTAAGGCAAAATCATATTAAGTCTTTCAAATGGATTTCCTTCATCAGACCTACTCTTCTTAGCTAAGACCTTTCCCTATAAGGACTAATCCTTAACCGTAACTTTCAATGGGCAAACTGGGTCAAGCCACCCATATTGGAATTCCCATACCCCTCATCTTTCAGAGACATAACCTTCTGTAAATCTAACACCAAAGCTGAATAGATAGCTTTGATCCTAATCCTTCTAACACTAAAGCCGAATAGATAGCTTTGATCTTAGTTTTTCTAACATGAAGGCCAAACAAATAGCTTTGTTCCTATTCCTCTTAACATCAAGGCCAAACAAATAGCTTTAATCCTATTCCTCCCAACACCAAAGCTGAATAGATAGCTTTGATTCTAATCCTTCTAATACTAAAGCCAAACAGATAGCTTTGATCCAAACTTTCCTAACCAACAAGGCTGAACATATGGTTTTGACCTTAATCCTCCCAACCACCAAAGCCAAACAGATAGCTTTGACTATAATCCTACCAACCACCAAAGCCAAATAGATAGCTTTGATCCCAATCTTCCCAAACATCAAAGCCAAATAGATAACTTTGATCATAATCTCCCCAGTAGTAGGCCCAAACAAGTGGCCTTGCTAAACCAATTTAAATTTCCTAGGTGGACCAAATCTCAAATCTTAAAGTCTAGGCAGAACAAATATCCTTGATTAAAATTCACCAATTATCTTTACCCCTAAATAATTAGGCTGGACATATAGCCTTAATTGAAGATCACCATTCTCAAATCCAATGCCAAGGTCAAAACAATGGCCATTGACAAAACCACATTTATCCTATGGGCCCTCTCCCGAAAGGTTCATATAGTTATACCATGTTTGTCCTTCATAAGGTTTAGTTTGCAGAAAGCATGAATGTCCTTATGCATGATAAGCACAAGCAGATATTGCAAGCCCATAATCTGATAGGGTATAGCACAAGTTTTGACATGGCACAGCCTAGAATCTGACATGGCAAAAGAACATATAAGCCAAAAATCTGATGTTGCAAGAGCACAAGCCCAAAGTCTGACATGGCATCTCTTCCTAGGGTTCACTATCATCAGAATTGCCTTTTGCTTAAAGCCAATTCTGATGAGGGGCAGCTATGAACCCTCAAATTTGCACCCTTATAATTCGGCTGTAGCTTGACACCTATTAAGAATAGTGTGCTAAGCATAAGATGGTCCCACCAGTGCTGCCGCCACCCCCTTCACTAGCTCTATAAATAGAAAGTTCTTCCAGCTCATTTGGGGGGATTCCAAGGCAGAAACTCTCCTATATTGCTCTCCTTGTTGTGCTTAAGTTCTGCTTGAAATCTAATGCAAAAGCTATTATTTCAATTTTTTTTAATTTATATTCATTATGCTATTTTGCTAACCTTTTGCTGTTAAGGTTCAAATTCAGAGTTTTGAATCCAAAGTAAAGCTTAGATCTGGAGTTAAGCTCACCCTATCCATTCAAAAATCAAGGAAAGCGAAGGTATAATTCCTTCGTCCATTTTCAAAATTCTAAACTTAGATCTAGAATTCTCTTTAGGTCTAAAATAGAAAAGATCTAAAATTTATTAATTTAAGAATCAGAATTAAATTAATAAACAAACCAACACTTTTTTCCAAAACCCCTCCTTCGCAAGAAGGAAGAACTGCGTGGGGTTTGATTCCTATTCAATAAGATACGCAGGCTGCCATTCTGAAAGGCATCATCTCCAAAATCTTTTTATTAACATTTTTTCCCTTTTACTTTGATTTATTTATATTCATCCTTTATTTTCTATTTCTGTATTAACTTTGTTGAGGAATGTGTGCTTTCCTTAGTACCCATAAGGGCTAGAGGAAAGATCCTCTTTATTTCAATCATTTTGATCTTGTAATAATTAAGTAGAATTTATTTTACTTATTTATCTATAATTGTCATTTCATCTTATCATATATATCTGTTTCATGCATCATTATATTCATGTTCATACATACACAAAAATTCCTTTTTAAGAGTTATTCTGCATTTTTAGCCAAACCAAAGAAAATCATATTTTCTCAATTGTGTAATTACCAAAACTTGATCCCCAAACCCTCTTTGGTCATTCGTGGATTAGTACATTTTCCATTGGGACAAAATCAAAACATTTTTTAAGTCAATAAATTTGGGTTTTCTTTAATTTTCCCAATTAAAGCAAGTAAATTAAAGTGGCGACTCCCTCTCACAATCGTATAAATCAATTTTCTGAATTCACAGCGAGTTCCAATTATGGAGTTTCTCCCAAAGAGCATTTTGATTGCTTAGCGGATCAGACCGGTGCTCGGGCGAGGCCTCACATAGTGCAAGTAGGAGGGTTAATAGTACCTGTTAATTTTGTGGTGTTGAATATGGGAGATGAGTTGTCTAATAGGTCAGAATTGCATATCTTGTTGGGCAAACCATTTATGGCAACTACTAATACTTTGATTGATGTTAAAAATAGGAAACTAACTATGACTATTTTGGGCGAAACTGTTGAATTTTCCATTTTTAATAGTTTATCTGTTCCTACCACATCACTTATTGAGGAATGCTCTTTTATTGAATACTTTAATACTGCTATCAAAGATGTTTTGTTGCAGGGATCCTATGATAAAATCTAAGTTGGTTGAGCTCCAGAAAGAAGTGTATGAGCGCTCTCAAATGTTTAAGGAATGAGCCAAATCTCTTCGTGATAAAAACTATGTCCAAAAGTCCCTTGAACTAGGTATGAAAGTACTACTCTACAACTCATGGTGGCTTCACGATCCACGTAAATCTAAACCCCACTAGAGTGGTCCTTTTATTGTGAATGTAGTACATCCCTCAGAGTAGTAGATTTGTTTAACTTTTATAGAGATAAAATTTTTAGAGTCAATGGTCAGAGAATTAAACCACATTTTGAGGGAGTGGAAAAATTTAAGTGATTTAAGGTTCCTTAATGTTTTCCAAAATGTCTAGCTAAGACAACGTTAAAGAAGCACTCGATGGGAGGTAGCCCATCATTGTCTTTCAAATTTCATTTTTAAAATCTATTTTATTTTTAATAAAGTCCTATCTTGGAAACTATTTATATCAAGTCATTTTTATGGCATAATTGTCATGATCTTAAATGTTTTTGTTTACCTCTAATTCATTGCGAAGCATGCTAGACTCTACCATACCTTGGTCAGCTTTTGAGCCTAAACACTATTTTTCTTTGTTGTAATTGAGTGTGCCATTTTGATTAAGCATCTCTAGAGCTTACCTAGACAAACTTGTCGAGACCACATTATAATTTAAATTCAGGCATTAAAATGATTAAGGCGTTAGGATTCACCCTTTTAGCTTAAATGGCCAACCTTGAATGTTACTTCCATTAGCAAGCCACTTCAAGCTTTGACATTTTCTTTAGAAACACATAGCTTTAGCTTGACCTTTTATTTTAATTTTCATCTGTTTGTCCCTCCTTGAGGATTTGAGCATTTGGAAATCATTTCATTGAAGTTAAATTTGTTGACATTGCTTAAGGTCAAGCAAAGATTTTATGTGTGGGTTGAGAGAATTTATATTGCCTTTGGGGATATGTTGTTGAGTAAATTATGATCTAATAGACTTTATTTTTTCTTAAAAATAAAAAATTTTGAAAAGAAAAAAATGGAAAATGAATGCATGATGAAGTCTAGCATGAATTTGAACAAATTATTACATTGCAATTATTAATTTAAAAATATAGTAAGATGTTGCTAAAGGAATATTGGGCGCAAATTAAGCGGAAGCAACAAGGTGAGAGAAATTTCAAACAATATAAAATTTGACTTACACCCAAATGAGTCCAATAAGCATTCATCCAATAATCTAATTAATGTGTAAAACACAAAAGAAATAAGGAAGATCAAGTGGTAATCATATTACCTCTTGAAGCGTATGAACTCCAATTCTTCTTTCCTCTCCAAAAGCTCCCCAAATGTTGAGCATGTAGATTGTCTACACCAAGTTTCACCTCCAAGGCTCACTTTGATTTGTTTAGATGTTCTTGATTCTCTCTCTTTGTAGCCCAATTGAATATAAGATCTTCTAAGATAAATCTTTGGTGATTTGGTTTCTTCTAATTACTATAGATGTATCTTTTCAACAAAAGAAACCTTTTTTCTTTCTTAAAAAACAAAGAACAAGAAATGAAGAACAAGAAAATTGAAGAACTCTTTTTCTCTTCTCTTCTCTCTCAAGACTTTATAAGATATCTCTTCTAAAAGATGTGCCAAAGCATTCATAAATTAACAACATCATTTGCATTTAAATAGCCAACCACTATGTTGTTACTTAGGGAACAAATAAGACATTTATTTTGCTTTTACTTTAAGCTTAAATGGAAAAGACCAATTTACCCTTTATGGTTTATGATAACTTTCATTAAGCCTTTTGTAGTTAAAAGACTATTTTGACCTTGGTTACCTTTCTCTAACCCCTAAATCCATCATATGGGCTTTAGCGTTGGAGAAAATCTCTAACCCTTAAATCAGCTCTCTCCATTTCACAAATGGGCTTGGGCCATTAAGGATTTAGTCCAAAGTTCAAATTAATTCTTTTAACTCATACATAGTTTTAATTAATTAAATCCTTCTCATTTATATCAAATATAAATTAGGATTTAATTAATAAGAAATCATTTTCAATTTAAACTTCAAGACATGTTAGGGCCTTTGTAAATTTAATTACAAATTCAATCCTTTTACTACTAATCAATTAATTAAATACTTTAATTAATTATTATGGTAAATCTTTTATCCTTGGAAGGTGAACAGTTTTGGGTGTGTAACTTTCTAGCTTCATGTCTAATTAGCAACTGGATTGAGAAAATAATTTTCTCTACTAATATGAAATCCCTATGTCACCCTTAGTCCCATAAGTCATGAGTGACGCCTAGCACAGCATATCATGACTACCTAATTAGAATGAATATGAGTGTTTAATCACTTATTCATTTCATGGACCATTGATCATAATTAATGTACACTAAAATCCCTTTATTACGAAATCCCAATCTTAGTTAGGGTCATAGATTTGTCAAACCTTAATATGCTTTGATCATATGTCTATATCTGGATTCTAATTCTTGATAAAATTGATTCCTAAGAGAAACTCTTTATAGTGAATCTTTACTACCTTGGCCAAGGATTTGATTATCAAGAATAATCAGACAGTATAGGATGTCCTCCTTGTTTATTCAAGTTAATGAATTCTCTATTGGCGATCACTTACCTCCATTCATAACTAGTTAGAACTATCACATACCATATACCAATACTTGAATAGCATTAGTATATAAGTAGTAACAAATTCCAACTACTGATAAATGAGATATAGTGTCCCTAAAGTCAAAGGACTGTATATACAATTATGACCTAGATGATGATTTATTAACTAGCAATAAAACTCCATGTCATCATCATCTAACATCATAGTTTGATCATTCATCATATGAATATCCATATTTTTATACCAACAACATTTGTCAAATAGTATGATCCTTACTATCTCTATAATCATAAGTGTCACATACTGATTATAGATTATAAACAGAGGTGATGAACTTTTGGAATTAATGACGCCCAGTCATTAATCCTATGACCGTGAACATTTTAAAGTATTTGTTTAAGAGCGATTTCCCATCCATATTCTCAACACTTGACAATAGATCCTCTTTTGAAAAATACTTATGGACTTCAAATGTATATTTAATACAATGGAACAATTTCAATTATAAACATATATTTTATTACCATTTAGGGATA
The DNA here is from genome assembly GCA_947687605.1 of Reutealis trisperma. NCBI lineage: Eukaryota > Viridiplantae > Streptophyta > Magnoliopsida > Malpighiales > Euphorbiaceae > Reutealis > Reutealis trisperma. Next base: position 209,472 of record CANTUT010000311.1, read on the forward strand.
ATGTTTTACATTTACATAACTTATACATTGCTATAGGGCATAGCCTCTAACAATCTCCCACTTGCACTAGAGCCCATCAGTGCAATATCTAAGTCCCATCTTCTTAAGATGAAATTCTAGTTGTTACTGACTCATTGCTTTAGGGAGTGGATCTGTTGTATTTTCAGCTGATGCTATTTTCTACATGGTTATCTCGCCTTTCCCAATTATTTCTTTAATAATATGATAGTGCCTTTCTATGTGTTTGGATTTTTGGTGAGACCTTGGTTCCTTTGCTTGAGCTATAGCTCTATTGTTGTCGCAGTATAGAGGAACCGCCGACTCAATGGTAGAGATCACTCCAAGTTCTGTTACAAACTTTCAAATCCAAACAACTTCTTTTGCAACATCAGATGTAGCAATGTACTCAGCTTCTATAGTGGAATCTGTAGTAGTTGATTGCTTGGAACTTTTCCAGCATACTGCTCCTCCATTACAGGTGAAAACAAATCAAGATATAGACTTTCTATCATTAATATCTAACTGGAAGTTAGAATCTGTGAACCCATCTATCCTCAAGTCACCTCCTCCATATATCAAAACTAAATCCTTAATTCTTCTTAACTACTTAAGGATAGCTTTAATGACAGTCCAGTGATCTAATTCTGTATTGGATTGGAATCTGCTAGTCAAATTAACAGCATATGCGATATCCGACCTAGTACACAACATAGCATACATTAAGCTTCCAATTGCTGAAGCATATGGAACCTTAGCCATATTTCTCATTTCTTCAAATGTCTTAAGAGATATAGCCTTAGAAAGGTGGATACCATGCCTCACAGGCAACAATCCCTTATTGGAATCTTGCATGTTGGACTATTTCAACACCTTTTCCAAGTATTGACTTTGAGAAAGCCCTACCATTCTTTTCAATCTATTTTTATAAATACAAATTCTAAGAATATAGGTAGCTTCTCCTAAGTCCTTCATGGAGAAAGTTTTGGATAGTCAAACTTTCACTGTTGTTAACATACCAATGTCATTTCCAATTAATAGTATATCATCCACGTACAAGATAAGAAAAGTGAGTGCACTCCCATTAACCTTCTTGTACACATAAGGCTCATCTTTGTTCTTAATGAAATTAAATGATTTAATTGCTTCATTAAAATGATGATTCCAGCTCCTTGAAGCTTGCTTAAGACCATAAATGGATCTCTTAAGTTTATACACTTTAGAACATTCTTTAGATTCATAACCTTCAGGTTATTCCATGAATATGTCTTCCTCAATGTTACCATTAAGAAATACAGCCCTAACATCCATTTGCCAAACCTCATAATCATAGTGTACTACTATAGCTAATAAAATCCTAATGGATTTAAGCATGGCTATAGATGAGAAAGTTTCCTCATAGTCAATGCCTTGCCTTTGATGAAACCCTTTTGCTAATAGCCTAGCTTTGAATGTCTCTACGTTTCTGTCTGCACCAATCTTTTGCTTGAAAATCCATTTACATCCTATGGGTACTATACCTTCAAGTGGATCAATAAGTTCCCAAGCTTGGTTAGCATACATGGAATCCATTTTAGATTTCATAGCTTCCAGCCATTTTGAGGAATCTATATCTGACATAGCTTGCTCAAAAGTAGTATGATCATCACCATGATCAACTTCTTAATGAATGAACAACCCTTGCACATTACTATGAAGAAATCCATATCTCTTTGGAGGATGAGATATCCTATTAGATCTCTAAGGTTCTTGTGTGGAGATATCATTAACAGGTGTTGACTCATCATGAGATTTATCAATATCCATTTAATCATTTTGTTGGATTTCATCGAATGACCCCTCATCCAATAATATCTTTCTTCCTTTGCCACCTTCTTGAAGAAACTCTTTCTCAAGAAATAAGACATCCTGACTAACAATAATTGTTTGTTTAGAAGGAAGATAGAAATAAAATCCTAAATTACTTTTAGGAAATCCAACAAACCTATCCTCTACAGACCTTTTTTCCAATTTATCTATCTTTAGCTTTTTAATGTGTGTTGGACACCACCAAATCTTAACATGTTTAAGACTTTATTTCCTATTATACCATATCTCATATGGAGTAGTAGGAACAAATTTGGAAGGAACTCTATCAAGGATATAAATGGCAGTCTACAATGCAAATCCCCATAAGGAGATAGGCAAGTCGGTATAGCTCATCATAAAATGCACCATATCTAATAAAGTATGATTTCTCCTTTCGGACACACCATTTAACTATGGTGTTCCGGGAGGAGTCAATTGTGATATAATGCCATGTTCTTTAATGAAATCTTTAAACTCAATACTTAAGTATTTACCTCCTCTATTTGATCTTAGGATTTTAATACCTTTTCCCATTTGTTTTTGAACTTCACTTTTGAATTCTTTAAAATTTTCAAAGGATTCATATTTATACTTCATTAAATATACATATCCAGACCTTGAAAGGTCATTTATAAATGTAATGAAATATAAATATCCACCCCTTGCCATTTCACTAAAAGGACCACATACATCACTATGTATAAGTTCCAAAACTTCTTTGGCTCTTTCATTTTGTCCAACAAAAGGTGACTTAGTCATCTTGCCTTGGATACAAGACTCACAAATTGAAGTAGGTTCACCACCCAAAGGGTTAAGGATCCTTATTTTCTCCAATTTTGATATCCTATCTTTGGTAATATGACCTAGTCTAAGATGCCAAATATATTTCAACTAGGAGTTGATTTTATCATGGCATTTATATTACTTATGCTTAGAGTTGTATTATTATTACCATTATCTAAATAATAAAGACCATTAAGTACATAACCCATACCAATGATTCTATTAGAATAATAGATAATACAAACATCTTTCTTAAACAAGAGTTCATAACCTATACTAATCAAACTAGTTACAGAAATGATGATCTTTTAGGCATTAGGAATGTACAAAACATCTTCTAATAATAATACAAAATCAAAAAGATCAATAGAAGTTGATCTAATGGCTTTGGCCATAACACTTGCTCTATTACCGAGCTTTAGGATCACTTCCCCTTTTTCCAAGCGTTTGCTGCTTGTCATTTCCTGTGTAGAAGTACAAATATGAGAACTTGCACCACTATAAAGTATCCAAGCCTTTGATGAACCATGTGAAATATTGGAAATTAAACAATTAAAAGACATACCTTCAAAAGGATTGCCCTTCCCTTTGTTCTTCTTATTGCCCTTCAAGGATTCCAAGTACTTTGCACAATTTCTTCTCCAATGTCCTCTTTGGTCATAATGGAAACACTTTCCACTATCATCTGAAGCTACCTTTGTGGACTTGTCTTTGATAACTCCACCACTTGGCTTGAGTTTGGATCTTTTGTTTTGCTTTTCTTCTTTATAGTCTTACTACTAGAAGAAGCAACTAAAGTAACCTCCTTACCTTTGCCTTTCATGGAATTTTATGCAATCACAAGTCTATTATGTAATTTGGCAAGAGTGCATTCCATCTTATTCATATGAAAGTTCATAATGAAATTAGAGAAGGAATCAGGTAAGGCTTGAAGGATCAAATCCGTTTAAATGTTGGAATCTATGGTTAAATCTAAATTCTCTAATTGCTCAATAAGCTTGATCATCTTATGAACAGGTGGCCTAACCTTCTCACCCTCTTGTATCTTGGTTTGGAATAATTGCTTCAATATCTCATATCTAGTAGTTCTACTTTCTTCTCCATATAGCCCACACAAATGGATAAGAATGTCCCTAACCTCAACATAGTTTTCATGTTGCTTATGCAAATCATATGACATAGAAGCCAACATGATACACTTTGCCAAAATATGATCTTCTTTCCACCTCTTTAAGGTAGCATGTTCCTCAGTAGAGGCCCCTTCAGGTAAGGGTCCAGGAACATTAGAATCAAGTACATAAGCAATCTTTTCGTAAGCAAGGACCAATTTAACGTTATTATACCAGTCCACCAAGTTAGGTCTCGTGAGTTTGTTATAAGAAAGAATGCTAGCAATGGGACAAGATTTGCTCATTTTAATAGAATACTATAGAAAATAAAAAGATTATTAGTGTTATATAAAAGTAATTTCCATAATGATTTGGTCTTTAATCATAATGGTGCTCCCACTAACTTTGCAATTCCTACACTTCCAAGTAGGAAACAGAAATCCCATTGGGATGGATTTCTAGTGGGTGATTGAATTCTAATAAGACTATCAAATACTCTCAGATACACACTGTCATTATTGAGAATTTGATATCTAATAAGTGAATAACATTTGTTCATCACAACTCTTTGTAAGGCTCAGTTATTCTGGTTCATAATGTTTATGACCTCAGATACACATTGTCATTATTTGTCATCACATTAGTTAAGTCAAACCGCAACAAATTTAGAGAATTCAACATTGCAAGGCTCAGGTACTCATTTCCAAGCTATGCATCTCACATTTGTAACGTCACATGCTATCCAATAACTTCAAAGAAATTATTGTTCAATGGAGAACCATGACTTAATATTTTATTTGGAAGATTTTTGGGCTTTAATATTAGGTCTCACTTTGCACATTATTCATATTAGCATACATCACATGTATAATATATATCACATATATATCACTAAAAGAATAATGTAAACGTAGGTTTAATCATGGACTAGCTATAGGCTTAATTCCTAGCCACAAGGAATGAGTTAAAATTTACGTTAATAAAATTACAAACATGAGATTACAGCAATTGAATCTTCATGCTCCCACTACGCATCTTGATATGTTGAACCTCCTTTTGTTCTTGTATGTCCATATCACCATATGTACATTTGTATCCTTGGCATACTAAGGTGAGAATTACAATAACAAAAGAGCTCATAAGGCTCAATGAATTTAATTAAAACCTAAATAAGTAATTAACCTTTAATTACATTTCCATAAAAGAAAAAATACATTATGATTTCCTAGTCCATGATAAACCATTCATGCCTCTCAAACAAACAACAAACATAAAAACAACAATTGCAATTATCGATATGTTGTTCAACATTTGGAACATTTCCAAAACCACTTTAAATATCATATATTCAGGGTTTTTATAATTAAAATCATATTTAAAGTCATAAAATTTTTTTGATTGAAATTATAGTCCAAAAGAATTTTGAAAATAAAAAGTTTGGGAAAAAGAAATAGTGAAAATTGCAACCTGTTTCGCGGTTGGAATTCCATATGCGATCAATTCGCAGTCGCAACATGTATTTCATGATCGCGACTCAGTTATAATAGAAAACAATGCTAATGTTAGAACTAAGTCAGTCGTAACATATTCGCAGGCGTGACTCAAGTATTGTGGTTATGATAAGGATTTTGTAGTCGCTAATTCTAATTTGCGGCCACGAAATAGATGTCGCAAACACGATTCTTGGATCTATCAACACAACATTTGTGCTGAAACTTTTTCCAACTCAATTTCAATCAACACAAAAACACCCATAGCAACATATACAATGGTTTTACATAGAAATTAGGTGGCTCTGATACCAATTGAAGGAATATTGGGCGTAAATTAAACGGAAGCGACAAGGTGGGTGAAATTTCAAACAATTTAGAATTTCACTTACACCCAAATGAATCCAATAAATATTCATCCAATCATCTAATTAATGTGTAAAACATATAAGAAAGAAAGAAGATCAAGTGATAATCATATTACCTCTTGAAGCATATGAACTCCAATTCTTCTTTCCTCTCCAAAAGCTCCCCTAATATTGAGCCTCTAGATTGTCAATACCAAGCTTCACCTCCAAGGCTCCCTTTGATTTGTTTAGATGTTCTTGATTCTCTCTCTTTGTAGCCTAATTGAATATAAGATCTTTTAAGACAAATCCTTGGTGATTTGGTTTCTTCTAATTACTATGGATGTATCTTTTCAACAAAAGAAACCTTTGTTCTTTCTCAAAGAATAAAGAATAAGAAATGAAGAACTCTTCTTCTCTTATCTTCTCTTCTCTCTCAAGACTTACTCTATAAGATTTCTCTTCTAAAAGATGTGCAAAAGCATTCATAAATTAGCAACATCATTTGCATTTAAATAGCCAACCACTATGTTGTTAATTAAGGAACAAATAAGATATTTATTTTGCTTTTTTACTTTAAGTTTAAATGGAAAAGACCAATTTACCCTTTATGGTTTATGATAACTTCCATTAAGCATTATGTAGCTAAAAGACTATTTTGACCTTGGTTACCTTTCTCTAACCCCTAAATCCATCATATGTGCTTTAAGGTTAGAGAAAATCTCTAACCTCTAAATCAGCTCTCTCAATTTCACAAATGGGCTTGGGCCATTAAGGATTTAGTCCAAAGTTCAAATTAATTCTTTTAACTCATCCATAGTTTTAATTAATTAAATCCTTTTCATTTATATTAAATATAAAATAGGATTTGATTAATAAGAAATCATTTTCAATTTAAACTTCAAGACATGTTAGGGCCTTTGTAAATTTAATTACAAGTTCAATCCTTTTACCACTAATCAATTAATTAAACACTTTAATTAATTATTATGGTAAATCTTTTATCCTTGGAAGGTGAACACTTTTGGTGTGTGACTTTCTAGCTTCATGTTTAATTAGCAATGGGATTGAGAAAATAATTTTCTCTACTAATGTGAAATCCCTATATCACCCTAAGTCCCATAAGTCATGAGTGATGCCTAGCATAGCATATCATGACTACCTAATTAGAATGGATATGAGTGTTTAATCACTTATTCATTTTATGGACCATTGATCATAATGAACGTACACTCCCTTCATTATGAAATCCCAATCTTAGCTAAGGTCCTGGATTTGTCGACCCTAATATGCTTTGATCATATGTCTATATCTCGATTCTAATTCTTGATAAAATTGATTCCTACTATAAACTCTTTCTAATGAATCTTTACTACCTTGACCAAGGATTTGATTATCAAGAATAATCAGAGAGCATAGGATTTCTTCCTTGTTTATTCAAGTTAATGAATTCTCTCTTGGTGATCACTTACCTCCATTCATAACTAGTTAGAACTATCACACACCATATGCCAATACTTGAATAGCATTAGTATATAACTAGTAACAAATTCCAACTACCGATGTATGAGATATAGCATCCCTCAAGTCAAAGTACTATATGTACAATTATGACCTAGATGATGATTTATTGACTAGCAATAAAACTCCATGTCATCATCATCTAACATCATAGTTTGATCAATAATCATATGAATATCCATATGTTTATATCGATAACACTTGTCAAATAGTATGATGCTCACTATCTTTATAATCATAAGTATCAAATACTGATTATAGATTATAAATTGAGGTGATGGACTTCCAAAATTAATGATGCCTAGTCATCAATTCTATGACCATGAACATTTTAAAGTATTTGTTTAAGAGTGATTTGCCATCCATATTATCAACACTTAATAACAGATCCTCTTTTGAAAAATACTTATGGACTTCAAATATATATTTAATACAATGAAACAATTTCATTTCTAAACATATATTTTATTGCCATTTAGGGATAATAATTTAAAATTACATAACTTATACATTACTCTAGGGCATATCCTCTAATTCTTGCAACAAAGGTTTGGGTAGAATTCGGGGAAGTATTTTGTCTTTGAGCTTGTTATTTGATCTTGGATGCTCTTATGCTCAATGGCTAAACTTGTTTTTCCCTTTTCCTACTTTTACCCTAGCCCCATTACAACCAAATGAAAGACCTTTTTATTAATGCCTTGAATTAAATTAGTGGTGGAGATTGGATCAATATGCAAGTTTATGGTAGTTTGCCTTCAAGTATGGTTTGAGTGATTTTCTATATAAATTGAGAGAAACACTTAGTGAGCGAGTTGTCTATCTTGTTAGTCATGTTTGGAGGTAACTAATTTTTGAATAGAGGAGACATGTGCAAACTTTTGAATTGTTTTTTGTGAGGCTGTTGTTATATGAGTACTAGGATTACTAGATGATTAATGAATTCCTATTCTATGCTATGATTATTGCTTAAGGACAAGCAAATTTTTAAGTGTGGGGTAGTTATTTTGTCATAGTTTTATCTTATTTTTAGGTTCCTTTAATTGTTAATTTATAGTTTATTTTTATGATTTTATGATACTTTTCAATGTGTTTCTTAAGTTGTTTTCAGTTGCATTAATAATTGAAGAAATGAAGATAATTGGGCTAAATCGAAAAATTTGGTGGAACGTTGCACGGTAGGAGGAATGTCGTTGAGTGGTAGCAAGCATCTCAGATTTGCAGCACCATGCAGTAAACCCTAGCACTCCATAGCTGAGTGTTGCCTATAGCCTACGTAGCCCCAGCGCACCGTAGCAAGCCCCAGCGTGCCACAGCAAACCCTAGCATTTGTAGTTGATTCCCAGCGCCACATAGCAGGATACACTACCTACAGAAAATTTTCCAAGCACCTAGTTGTAAACTCCCAGTGCCCGCTGCATTATGTTTGAGCTATAACCAAAGTTTATCCGAATTTTTTGAGGGTTTTTTGGACCCTAGGTTATTTTGGAATGTATAAATAGAAGGAGAAACATTTTATTTGAGGAGCCATCTTGAGAAGGAGGCAAAGAGATTGTTCATTTGATTTTTGACATTATTTTCTCCTTCTATTTTCTCAATTTTAATTTTCAGATTTCATAGTTAGATAAGATTGACTTTAGTTATTTTGGGAATTTTTTGTGAAGAAGCCAAGAGATTGGGTTAGAACATTGAATTGGTTTGTAAGTTTAATTTCCTTGTTATTTTAATCTTTTGATTATTGAATTGAAAGTTTTAATTCAATGGATTCTTTTGATTTTAGAGATTGTTATTATGTTTCCCATGAACTAATTTCAGTCTTGTCTAGGGTTTGTATGCTGTGTTCATGATATGCAATTGAATTAAATCCCATTTGATTATTTTTGTTACTCTTAATTGAATTGATTGATTGGTAATGAGCAATTGCTTAGCTACTAATTGTTTGACTTAGGTTTTGAATAAAGGAATTAAAGTTGAAGTTCAATTCTAGATTTCATTCCTTTAGGATCTTAAAACGAATTAGTAATATAAGTTTTAAGATTAGGTTTTAGTTTTTGATTTATGATTTAATAGAATGATTTCTATGAATATGATTACTAATATATTGATTTTTATCCTTTGAATTGTTAGAAACTAAGACTTTGGCATAATCAGTTGGGTATATTCATGAACATATAGGATTGATAAACTAAATATAAAACCCTAGGCATCCTTCATTCTTTGCATTTAAACCTATAGCATTTTAATCAACATTTTCTTTTAATTTCCTGTTTTGCAATTATTTATTTCTTTTAAAATTCAAATCAAACAAAATTTTTACATTTAAATTGCTTCAAATAGGAACAAGTGATTTCCATTTGCAATTCCTTGAGAGATACGACCTTGCGCACTTCCGATATACTACAATTGTCCTATATACTTATCGGTCGCTTTTGGATAGTATATTTTAAGGTGAACAAACATCAGAACGTATAATAAAAATTAAAAAAATAAATTCATGGGATAAATGCAAAATTTATTGAATGCCTTACAAATTCCTAAATGCATTATGCTTTTTTCCATTTTTAACCATATTGCAATTATATATATATTATTACTTAATAATAAAGATATTAATATTGCATTAGTCATTTTTTACATCATTTAAATAAAATTTTAACTAAGATTCTTTTTAATCATTTTAATTTTGATTTATAATTTTATATTTTCTTATAACTTTACATTTTCTATGGTCATTGCTCTTTCAATTCTTAATTTTTATTAATGTTGTGTTTTTAATTATTTTTGGCATTATTATATGCTATCATATTTTTTTTTTGTGAATATTTGAATTTTAATTATTTATTAGTATAATAAAATTGTTTGTGCATTATTATATTTTTAGGCTATTTTTTCCCCTAAGAGGATATTTGTCATTTTTTTTGAAATTTTATGAAATGCATTTAAAAATTTATTTTTAAAGGCATATTTAAATTGTATTGATTTCTTTATATTTTTCCCAAAATATTTTTACACCTAACTAAATTTTTTTTTTTATTTTATGAAATGCATTTAGATTTCCATTTTTGGTAGCATATTTGTTGGATATTTTTATATTTTTTTAATGTAAAGCATATTTTTGGTGTTTTATGAAATTTATGCAGTATAAATTTCACTGTTTATGGCATAATTAAACATAAATATGTAGTTCATTTTATTGGTTCATTAATGGATTAACTTAAAAAAAAAAAAACAAAATTACATCCATATATATACATCTACAAATTCATATAAACTAAACAACATAATTAAAAATTACTTAGCAAAGTAAAAATTAACCACAAATTACAAATTCACATCACAACATTTATATTTTTCATATACATTTACAAATAAACATCAAATTAACAATGTAACAAATTACAAATTATACATAACAGTTAAAAGCACATTACAAATTATTACATTTATATATTATTATAAATAAATTAAATTACAGTGTAGATCTCTTAATGTGTGAATATGACTTCTATTGCTACTCCACATATAAATTATCTGAAACAAAATTAAAATTCGATTAATAAAATCAAAATAAAATAATTAATAAAATAATTTCACCATATTTGACACTATCATTAACTTATAAAAAATTTATTAGACTTAAAAATATTAAATCTCTCAAAAAATTTATTAGCATATATAAACATATCAATATATATATATATATATATATATATATATATATATTGATGCATGTTCTACAAGTGCACAGATCGCACAAGTTATACAATAGTGAGTGAGTTATCATTCCACTGGGGACAAGGACAAGTACTAGCTCAAACGTTGACTATTATCTAGTTAGCAAGTATTTTTAAATTTATAAAAATTAAAAAGACTTAAATTGAAAGTAAATTAAATAACAATTAAAGGAATATGTGTAAAGATTATCAATGGCAAAAACCTATCTAGAAATCAAATCTCTTTAGCCTTCTTTCAATTCAAGAATAACATATCAATTAAACGAATTCCAAGAGTTGTGTTGGCATTCCATATAAATAGATAAAAACCTTTCTCAAGTGGATTAATCCCTAATCTCTACATGTTATAAAAGGAATTTCTTCTCAATTTATAACTAAATAGAAACAGTAATAAAATCAAGGAATAATAAGCCAAAGGGCTTTGTAGGTCTATCTCTAGCACCCCAATCAACCCTTAATTCTTGTGAGTATTCTATTCATATCAAACTTTCTCAAGTCATAAAGATGAAAACGATCACCCAATCAATAAGCATGCTATTATTATTTGAAAATAAACAATAAAGCAATCACAATAATAAAACAACTCAATTGAATGATTTAATTGATAGAAATCTATTCAATCCATAAAAAATTAGCTAGGGTTCATCAATATCTAGATAGAGATAAATTAGTTCATGCTCATGATAAAGAAAAACAAAAGATAGAAGAAAAGAGAAAGAATTCTCAAACTATCACATCCTAATTTTAGAGATATGATGGTCTTAGAATATGGGAAGACATAAGGTCACCCGCGCCTATAGAACCCACTCATGAACATAAAAACATTGCTTAGGATCATACCAAACCTTATGCATTATCTTAATTAAACCTTTTAATAAAAGAAAACCTTAAGTTGCCATAGAAGAGTGAAAACATACTTTAACACAATCCAAAATAAAAGAACATTTTAAATACTCCAAAATAAATCATCCAACATAATGTTCCAAAATAAGACTCCTAGAGCAACTAAGAGACTCTCCATATCATAGTATAATAAAAGACTCGGACAAGGTAATCTCCCAAGTGAAGTAGGTTGCTTGAGCTAACACCTTGTCTCCTCAAATTGCTCAATTGGAACCACAAAAGGAAAAGGGGTGAGATAAATGATCTCAATGAGTAAACAATATAACTTGAACAATAACACATATCCCTTTAAGCATAGATAATTCTTAAATTCATGGTTTGCAATTTAGCAAGGTTTGTAGAAATTAACTTATCAACTTATAACTTACATAGTTGACGGCTATTGGCTCATTCGCTCAATGGAGAGGTGGCATCATACCAAATTCTAAGTCCTAACTTATAACTTGTAAGAAGTCATGAAACTGATCAGGCCCCATGGCTAGAACCTTCCTTTCTAGCTGAGATGGATACACTATCTCTATCCATCAGGTTAAGACCATATGTATAGGTACTGATGATTACCTACATCGGCAAGAGGATTTCTGCATAAAGGGTTCATAGAAGCCGTAGCTAAAACTAATGGCAATCACTTATAACAATAGCATTAAAGATTGCAATCATATGTAACATAATAGAAAAAGATAAATAATAGTGTAGTTTTAAAAGAAAGTAAGGTGAGGTAACAATTATAAAGATTCTTTTTTATCATTGAATAAACATTCATAGTTTCAGACCAATTGTCATTTAGCAACCCAAGCTTAATAAAGAATTCATATAATTATAATTTAGGATAGAAAAGATCTTAGGTTTCAAAGATCTCAAAGGTTCACATAACATGATAACTTGTACTTGTAACTTGAACATAATGTTTGCTCACCTTGTGGTTCCTTTGCTCCTAGTACTTTTATGCTTATGCACTTCATATAAATCACTTATTTCACCATAATAATTCATATTATGCATATTAAAGCTAATCTAACATGCCACATACTCATCAATCACATGACTCATGAATTTTCATAAAAGCACACATTTTGCCATAAGAGCTCCAAACTCAAGTAATTGTCATGGAAACTCCTAAGGTGGGTATGGGTTGTTACATTCTCCCCCTTAAAAGAAATTCACCCTTGAATTTAGATACTCACCTATGTGCTCTCGAAAAGTTGAGGATACTTCTACCACATCTCCTCCTCAGCTTCCTAAGAATGCTCATCTTGTAACAACCCACATCTACCCTAGGAGTTTTAATAACAAATTATTTGAATTTAGGGTTATTGTGACAAATTGTGTGACTATATGAAAATTTATGTGTGACATGATTTATGAGTTTGGAACATGTTAAATTTATTTTACTATGCATAATATAAATTATTATTATGAAATAAATAGTTTAAATAAAATGCATTAGCATGAAATAATTTATCTTTTTGTAAAATGAATTTTCATGTAAAAAGACAATTTTTAAGCATAAACTAATTTTATGCATATTTTTAAAATATTTTTTAAATAAATTTTTTGGAAAAAATTTTAATGAAAATAATAAGAAAAATATTTATTTTTAATTACCTATAATCAACCCCAAAATTAATTAAAAAATCCAAACACCTAAAAGCCCACTACACTAAAATACTCCTAACCTAGCTCATTAAGGGTATTATTGGAAAACTACCCAAAAACATACCTTTAAATACCTAAATTTGGCCAGCACTCTCATTCTAGCAGCCATTAATATTTTTTTTTCTATATTTTGATAGAAAAATTCTCTAAAAACAATTCCCTCTACTGAAATTAAGAAAACACCTTTCAACTTTGCGATTTCTCACCCGTATTCGTAAGTTTTTCTTTCTTTTCAATTTCCTATATGATTTCTATGAAATAAATTATGAGAAAATTATTTTTAATTGGTTATTTACTAATTTCTATAGATTTAGTTCAGTTTGGGTGATTTTTTAAAAGAGAAATTAATCTCTCTACCGAAAACATTAACCTTCCTACGCGATTTCACCAAAAGTGAATCCCATAACTCAAAAATTGAAATTTTCAAACATAAATTCATCAAAGGAGACCAGCTGCTGCATATTTAGATTCTAAACTTATTTTTGATGTGTTTTGATGAAAGATATTGGATTAATTCATATTCTTACATATTACTGTAATAACTGAAAAGCTTCAGAAAACAAGGAAATTCAAGGTTTTTGCCCTAGAACTTGAAAGTTGGAAAATTGTACCGTTTGATAATTCTATGGCTGCCAAATTTGTGGTCATTGATGTTCTAAACTGATATTTATTTTTTTTTAATGAAAAATCATGATTTAAATAATGTGATTATATATTACTATAATGAATGAAATGCGCGGAAAGCACAAAAACTCATGATTTTCACCCTAAATCTTACAACTTAGAATTTTCATGCATAATTATGATCTATGGATGTTGATTCATACAAGTGGATGTTCTAAACTGATATTTTCTATGATTGAATAAAAAATAATGGTTTAAAACACTAATTCACATATTACTGTAATGACTGAAAAATACTGAAAACAAGAAAGGTTCATGGTTTTGCATCCTAAAACCTAAAATTGGAATTTTCATGCATATGTCACACCTATTGTTGCCAATTCATATAGATTGATGTTCTAAAATGATTTTTGTTGTGTTTACAGGAAAAATCTTAGTTCAAGACATGTTTTTACACATTACTATAATAAATGAAAAGTGCAAAAAGTAAGAAAAATTCAGTTTTTCTCTTAATAGGGTATTAGGCCTACCATGGGATTTTTGTCCCAATGTCTATAATTTTTATGTGATATATTTTAATGATTATTGACATATATGCATGTATGATAAATGGTTAAATTGCATGTTGGTTAAAGGAATGACTCTAGACAAGGGATAATTTTGTATACTTATGGTATCTTAACCTTATATTGTGATTGCAATGTGAATGTGATTGGGAATATGAAAATAGATTTTATGATGACTTGATAATGAATTAATGATTTTGAATTGATGAAGAGATTGACTGAATGAATGGGTCATAAGAGATAAGCATGACACTTGAAAGGTTATTTGTTAAGTTGACATGTATGGAAGTGTTAAGTATACTAAGTTAATTGATAAAGTGAATTGATATTAAGATAATGATATTGTGTTGACCTTAGAAAGGTATGGAGATGAATTATGATGTGTTTTCATATGGGCCTATAAAGGCTAAGTGTGCAAGACTTTTAAAAGTCAACATGTTAAATGTAAATGATGAGTGCACTTATATGTGCAACTCTAAGTGTATGTGAATGTTATATGTGCATAGAGTAATTATAGGATAGGATAGCATCATGATTAAATAAATACTAAGTATTAAATTAAATATTATAATAAAGCTTGAGGAGTCTTAGAAGTTAAAGGGCTACGTATATTAGTAGCGAAGGAACCACAAGGTGAGTAAACATTATGCTATTATTACAAGTTTAAGCTATCATGATTATGTTATGGGAACTTTTGAGATTCTTGAAACCCAAGTTTACTTCCATTTTAAATTTGACTATGTGATTTCTTTATTAAGCTTGGGTTGCCAAAGGACATCTGGTCCAAAGCCATTTGTGATTATCCAATGATAAGTACTTTTTGTGATTATTACTCTAACTTATATTCTTTCTGGAACTACACTATTATTGTATCTTTTGTTTAAAAGTTAAACTACTATTGCTATTGGGATGCTTGTTATTGTTGTCTTATATGATATTGTTATTTGTGATTACCATTAGCTCTAGCTATGGTACCTTTAACTCTTTATGCATAAAACCTCATGCTGAAGTGGGTAATCATCAGAACCTACGGATAGGGGTTGTGTATCCACCTTAGCTAGAAAGGGCGGTTCTAGCCATAGAGCCTAACTAGTTCCACAACTTTATAAGTAATGGGTTAGGAGTTGGAATTTGGTATGAGGCCACCTCTCTTTTGAGTGAATGAGCTAGTATAGTCATTTACTCTGATTGGGTAATAAGTGTTTTAAGTGTGATTTTTGCAAACTTGCTAAAGTAATAATCTTGCTAAATTGAAAACTGTGAAACCATGATTTGTAAATCATAAACTATGTGTTATATGTAATGTGTTATATGGATGTTTATTTTGAAATGCTATCTTTCAAGGTTTTAATTGGATTCTAAATATTATTTCCTTATGGATTATGTTTAAAGTATATTTTAACTATGCTTCTGCAACTTAAGGTTTTCTAAAAAAGAAAAAAGGTTTATTTAAGTTAATGTAAGAGGTTTTGATATGATCGTAGGTAGTATTTGTATAAGTGTAAGTGGGTTTTACAGCCATGGGTTACCTTATGTCTCTCCATGTTCTAGGACCATCATTTCTCTGAAGTTGGGATTTGACACATCTATTCGCCATCGAACTTTGATCATGGGTATCTCCTTGTTCCTTAATCTTTTCACTTGTCAATCCACTATGACTATTGGTAGTTTTTCATAAGATAATTGCTCATTTATTATGATGTCTAGTGGTGATAGAACATGGGATGGATTCGATATATATTTCTTTAACATCGGGATGTGGAAAATTGGGTGCACATGTGCCATAGTTGGGGGTAAGGCAAGTTTGTGAGACACTTCCCCAACCTTATCTAAGATTTCAAAAGGATCAATAAACTAAGGCGACAACTTTCGTCTCTTGCCAAATATCATGACACCTTTCATTGGGGAGACCTTTAAGAAGACGTAATCCCCTATGATGAAATGTACATCCTTTCTCTAGGGTCTACATGGCTCTTTTATTGATTGATGACTGTCTTTAGCTGATCTTGAATCAAAGGTACCTTCTTGGTAGTCTCCTCAACCAATTCTGGTATCTCCACATACTTGTCTCTAGGCTCAACCCAGCAAACTGGAGAATGACATTTCCTTCCATAGAAAGCTTTATATGGTGCCATGCCAATAAATGAATTGTTGCTGTTATTGTAAGTAAACTCGATTAGGGGCAGGTACTTATCCTAGCTACCACTAAAGTCCATGACATATATCTTTAGCATGTCTTTGAGTGTCTAAAATGTCCTTTCAAACTATCCATCTATTTGAGGGTGGAACATAGTACTAAAGTCCACTAAGTTCCTAATGCTTCTTGCAACTTTTGCTAGAATCTCAAGGTGAACTAAGTGCCTCAATTTGAGATGATAGAAACCAGTACTCCATGCAATTTCATGATCTCTTCCATATATAGTTGCATATATTAGGCTACATTGTATGTTGTCTTAACTTTCAAAAAATGGGTAGACTTTGTCAGTCGATCCACTGTGACCCATACAGAGTCATAACCTTTAGAGTTCTAGGTAACCCAACTACAAAGTCTATCGTGATGAGCTCCTACTTCCACTCAAGTAACTTAATCTCTTGCAATAGTCTAGAGAGCCATTGATGCTCATACTTGACTTTCTGGTAAGTTAGGTGATGCCATAAACTTAGCCACATCCTTCTTTATTCCAGGCCACCAATAATTAGCTCTCATATTGTGATACATCTTGGTAGTTCCAAGATAAGCATAGTAAGGTATTTAATGTGCTTCCTTCAATATCCTTTCCCGTAGTCCATTGACATCAAACACACATATTCTCTTTCCACACTTTAGAATCCCATCGACACCACTTTAAATTTAGGGTTCTTTTTTTCTTTCATCTCATCCTTTAACTTAACATAGTATGTGTCCTTATCTTATGAAGCCTTCATCTCCTCTACTAGCGTTGACTTCACTTAAAAATGAGCCACAAAAGCTCACGATTCTCTAATCTCTAACCTCAAGCCCTGATTAACAATCCCTTTAACTCCTTACGATCGGCCTCTTTTGCACGGTCATATGGGCTAGGCTTCCCATTGATTTCTTACTCATGGCATTTTGCACCATGTTCACCTTTCTGAGATGGTAGAGAATCTAGCAATCATAGTCCTTCAATAGTTTGACCCATCTCTTCTACCTCAGGTTGAGGTCTTTTTAGCTTAAGATGTATTGTAGACTCTTATAATTAGTATAGATCTCACACTTCATCCCATACATGTAGTGTCTCTAGATCTTAAGAGCGAATACTACTGTGGCTAATGCCAAGTCACGAGTAGGGTAATTCACTTCATGCTTCTTGAGTTGTCATGATGCATAGGCAATGACTTTACCATTTTGCATCATGACACATCCAAGTCCTACTCTAGAGGCATCACAATAGACTGTGAATCCTTCCTCACCTTTGGGTAAAGCTAAAACTAGAGCTGATATCAAGCACTTCTTAAGCTTTTGAAATCTCTCCTCATAAGACTCCTCCCAACTAAACTTGAGCTTTTGAAAGCTCTCCTCACAGGACTCCTCCCAACTAAACTTAACTTGTTTTGTTGTCAACTTTATCAATGGAGATGCTATCTTAGAGAAGACCTATACAAATCTACAGTAATAGCCGGCTATACCTAAGAAACTCCAAACTTTAGAAACTATTATAGGTTGTTGCCAATTGGCTACCACTTTAACTTTTTTAGGATTAACTTGAATTCCTTCCTTACTTACCATATGCCCAAGAAAATTGATAAACTCCATTCTAAAATCACACTTAGATAGCTTCGTGTAAAGCTAGTGATCACGTAGTGTCTGCAACATGATCCTTAGATGTTCTTCATGCTCTTCTTTACTCTTAAAGTAAATCTAGATGTCATTAATGAAAATGATCATGAAGTTGTCAAGAAATGGTCTAAATACTCAGTTCATCAAGTCCATGAAAGTAGCAAGAGCATTCGTCAGACCGAATGGTAGGACTATGAACTCATAATGACCATATCTTTTATAGAAGGCAGTCTTGCAGATGTCTTCTCCACAGATCTTTAGTTGATGATAGTCGAACCTCAAGTCAATGTTGGAGAAGTAGCTAGCTCCTTGCAGTTAATAAAAAAGATTATTTATCCTTGGCAAAGGATACTTATTTTTCATGGTGACTTTGTTGAACTAGTGATAATTGATGCACATCTAAAATGATCCATCCTTCTTTTTTATGAATAGCACTACCATGCCCTATGGCAAGCTACTCAGTTGGATAAAACCCTTATCGAGTAAGTCATGTAGTTGCTTCTTTAATTCTTTCAACTTTGCTGGGGCTATATGATATGGTGGTATCGGTATGGGCTGTGTGACCAGTAGTAGCTCAATGTTGAACTTGATTTCATGATCCAGTGGTATTCTAGGTAGATCCTTAGGAAAGACATCTATGAATTCATCCACCACTAGCATATTGTTGCCTTAAACAATAGCCTCTTTGTCTTTATTGACAATGTGAGCTAAGTATGCTTGGCACTCTTTTCTCAACATCCTTTTTGCTCCTAAGGCTGATATCAAATTTGAAGGGTTCTCATTCCTATCTCCTTGGTACACAAATTTCTCCCCATCCTTGATTCGAAATTCTACTAACTTCTCTCTATAGTTGATACAAGCCCCATGCTCATAAAGCCAATCCATTCCTAAGATTATGTCAAATTTTAGCACATCTAACTATAGCAATTCTACAGGAAGTTTCCATCCATTAATGTCTACTCCACAATCTTTAAACATATATTTCACTTTTATCACTTCTCCTAAAGCAGTTGACATTACTAAAGGTTTAGTCATTAATCCCCTATTTCTATTAACACTTTTAGCAAAACATGGTGATACAAAAAGAATGTGTAGTGCCAGGATGGATCAAACATTTTGCACTAGAATTTTGGATGGGAATAATACCTATGATGGTAGTGTGCGAAGCACAAGCCTCTTGCTGATTCAATGTGAAGACTCGACCCTTACTCTTATTGTCTACCGCCAGTATGTTTTCAGTAGCTGGCCCTTTGTTCTTGTCGCTTTGTCCTTGGGGTTGGAATGGTCTAGGTTGCAAAGGTGCTAAGGTCGCATTTCCCATATTTATTGTCTGAGGGTAGTTCTTGATGAAATGACCCATTTGCTTGCACTTTAAGCATGCACCAGAGATTCTTCAGCACACTCTAGAATGTTTCTTTCTACACTAGCCACAAGTGGGGAAATTCTTCTTAGCTTGACCATTCCATTGTCTAGGTGTTGAGATTGTTGGTGATGATTTCTTTGCTGGACCTCCTCCTTCCCTATACTAGCCTTCATACCCTTTGCTCTTGTCTTCCCCTTTTGCTCATGTTCAACTCTTAGCCTTATATCTCTTTTCCACTATCTTGGCCTTATTTATCAGCTTGGCCAAGGTCAAGAATTCAGTCCTTACCTAAGAGTTAAATAGTGGTGTAACCAATCCTCTCAAGAAGTGGTTGATGCAATTGGCTTTAGTAGGAATGATGTTGACAGCAAATCTACTGAGTTGGTTAAACTCCTTAGCATACTCTAACATCAACATCCCAGGCTTTTATTTTAGCTACTCAAACTACAGCACCCTATCTTGCTATTTGCCTTCAGGCAAGAATTAATCCATCACCTCTTACTTAAATTCTGCCCATATATGTGGGTCAGCTCCATATAGTCGCTCCTTAATATTTCTTTTATACCAATACCATGCCTTCTTCTTGAGTTGAAGTTCTACCAACTCAATTACCTTATTGTCCGAGCGTGATAATCGATGGACTAGCTTATCCATCTCATCTAAGAATTCATGAGGGTCATCACCCTCCTCACCGCAAAAGGTAGGTGGCTATAGGTTCTTGAACTCTGAGATGGTCATCCCTTGATTGGGTAGCTGCTTCCTTTTCCTCTGTGCAGGTGCCACTACTGCAGGAGGTGAAACTCCATTTCCTTCTTGTGTTAACTGTACTTACTGCCTTTGAGCTTATAGCTATCCAATTCATTGCACAAGTCCCTCATTTCCTCACGCACATCGTGGACCTCTTACAAAGAGGCTTGTTTGCTAGAGCCCATGGTTAGTAACCTCGAGTTAGATCTCTCTCTTAACCTTGCAAGTGCAGAGGCAGCATTCAAAGCAGTGTCAGATATCGCATCCTCACTAGCCCTAACAGGTTAGGAAACTGTGTAGACTTTTTTCTTGGGAGGCATTTTGCTATAACAATAAGGGAATTTAGTGCTAACTCCCTTCTAACCCATCTAACCCTATTATCATATCATACTTACCATGCATTTTACATAAGTACAAATCATATCATGTCACATCTCACATCACACACCATATAGCATATATCACGTAGCATCTATCACATATCATGGCATGTATCATACATCATAATCATAGAACATATAACTTATAGCATTATGAATTTCCCTATCAGATATAGTCAATCATGTCATAGGCAATAAAAGAAATCAATCCATATGAATTCGCTATGCAATCAAATAGTATTATTCGTATTGTATAAATCCTATACCACTAGGCTGATAGTTATCAACTACTAATGCAAATCTCAACTATGCCCCTCATCAAGATGAATGTGAGGTAGCTTATAGGGTCACTCAGGCGTATAATTGATAAGAGGGCAATTGGTAGAAATGTGGCCAAAACCATGACATTTATAATAAAGTAAATCTTTATGCAATGCACGACCCGTTAAGGACAAAGTCCTAGATGGCGAGTGACAAAAATATCCAAGTGTGTTATCATCCATTTGCTTAACACCTTTGGTCTTAAGCTGCTCCACATCCTCCCTTAAGGCATGAACCAACAACTTAAGACATCAATTTTCTACTCTAAAATTTGAGTAGTCACTCTCCAGTTTTTGAATCTTACCGTGAACCCAGTCATAGTCTAACTACTCCTTAGGGTCCTCTTCTTTAGGCATCTTCTCTTCCTTACCGTGAATCACAAGCATGACTTTCTCGAACATCCCTCACTATGTCCTCTTGTATGCCACATGAGGTGCTCTAGGTTGCAGTCCTTTAGCAGGGGTAATATTATTGGTCATATGGTAAAAGAATCATAAAACACACAAACAATAACAAAGAGTACTATAGCTT
Source organism: Reutealis trisperma (assembly GCA_947687605.1). Taxonomy (NCBI): domain Eukaryota; kingdom Viridiplantae; phylum Streptophyta; class Magnoliopsida; order Malpighiales; family Euphorbiaceae; genus Reutealis; species Reutealis trisperma. Next base: position 231,188 of record CANTUT010000311.1, read on the forward strand.
ATTAGAATTTGGCAAAACTATACTAGTGGTAGACTACAAGTGACATGACAAGAAAATTCCTATGCTTTAGAATTATACTTAATCAACCCAATAAATAGACAAGTCTAAACTAGACTTAGAAACTATGGCTCTAATGCCAACTTTATCACATCCCAATTTTAGAGATATGACAATCCTAGAACATGGGGAGACATAAGGTCATCCATGCCTGCAGCACCCACTTATGAACATATAAACATTACCTAGGATCATACTAAACCTCATGCATTATCTTAATTAAACCTTTTAATAAAAGAAAACCTTAAGTTGCAGAAGAATAGTGAAAATATACTTTAAACACAATTCAAAATAAAAGAACATTTTAAAGACTCCAAAATAAATCATCAAATATAATGTTCTAAAATAAGACTCCTAGAGCAACTAAGAGACTCTCCATATCATAGTATAATAAAGGACTCAGACAAGGAAATCTTCCAAGTGGAGTAGGTTGCTTGAGCTAACACCTTGCCTCTTTAAATTGCTCACCTGGAATCACACAAGGAAAAGGGGTGAGATAGATGATCTCAATGAGTAAACAATATAACTCAAACAATAACACATATCCCTTTAAGGGTTAATAATTCTTAAATTTATGGTTTGCAATTTAGCAAGGTTCATAGAAATCAACTTATAAACTTATAACTTATAGAGTTGACGACCATTGGCTCATTCACTTAAGAGAGAGGTGGCATCATACCAAATTCCAACTCCCAACTTATAACTTGTAAAAAGTCATGAAACTGATCAAACCCCATGGCTAGAATTGCCCTTTCTAGCTGAGATGGATACACTACCCCTATCCATCGGATTAAGACCATGTGCACAGGTACCAATGATTACCTACATTGGCATGAGAATTTCTATATAAAGGGTTTATAAAAGCCATAGCAAGAGTTAATGGCAATCACTTATAACAATAACATTGAAGAATGCAATGACATGTAACATAATAGCAATAGCAGTTTAGCTTATTGAACAAAAGATAAATAACAGTATAGTTCCAAAAGAAGGTAAGGTGAGGCAACAATTACAAAGATTCTTTCTTATCATTGAATAGACATTTATAGTTTCAGACCAATTGTCCTTTGGTAATCCAATCTTAATAAAGAATTCATGTAATTATAATTTAGGATAGAAAAGAACTTGGATTTTAAAGAAATCAAAGGTTCACATAACATGATAACTTGTACTTGTAACTTGAACATAATGTTTACTCATCTTGTGGTTCCTTTACACCTAGTACTTACAGCCCTTTGAACTTCTACTACACCTCAAGCTCTAACATAGCATTTAATTCAATACTTAGCATTTGCTTAATCATCATGCTATCCTATCTCATAACTACCCTATGGACATATATCATTCACATAAACATGGAGTTGCACTTAGAAATGCACTCATCACTTATACATAACATGTTGACTTTTAAAGTCTTGCACATATAGCCTTTATTGGCTTATATGAAATCACATTATAACTCATACTATGACTTTTCTAAAGTCAAACACAATATATAATGTTTTTAATATCAATTCCATTTAACATTTAACTTAGTATACTTAACACTTTACATATATATCAACTTAACAAGTAACTTTGAAGAGTCTTGCTTATCTCTTTTGAAGAAATCATACCATCCATCTCATAGTCAATTTAGGATCATTAATACATTATTAACACATTATAAGACCTATTTCACTTGTCACTTAATCATATACACATATTAATCATAACATATTAATAGGGTTAGTAAACCTTAAGTAGGCCGAATTGTCTCTAGGCTTGTCTAGAGTTAATCCTTCAACTAACATGCAATCAAATCATTTATCATTCATGTATACATGCCAATAATCATTGAAATATGTCATACAAAAATTATAGATATTGGAATCAAAATTCCTTTATAGGTTGAATCATACAATCAAGGTAAACATGGATTTTTCTTATTTTTTGCACTTTATGTTCATTACAATAATATGCAAAAACATTATTTAAACCAATATTTTTCATGTAAACATGTCAAAAATCATTTTAGAATACTTTAATATACCAATCATCGCCTCCTTGTAGTTTCTGTACATGAAAATTCTAACTATTGTGTTTTAGGATGAAAACCATGAATTTTCTTATTTTCTGTACTTTTTGATCATTATAGTGACATATAGAAATATAATTTAAATCAATATTTTTCATCTAAATATGACCAAAATTAGTTTAGAACACATTCAAACAAAAATCAGTAGCCCCCCATATATTTATGAATGAAAATTCCAACTTTGAGTTTTAGGGTTCACCTTTGGTGGATGTGCAAAGGAGTTGTGTTTTTAGTGGAAAAATCGATTTTTCATTCAAAATATCATGTAGGCCAAATTTAATCACAATAAAAATATTAAATTGATAGCTTAAAATAGTTTTCGCATGATTAGTTCCATAGAAATCAAATAGTAAATTGAAAGGATAGAAAAACTTATGAAAACGGTCACGAAATCGCAAAGTTTGAAATCGGCTTGTGAATTTCGATTGAGAGAATATCTTTAAGAGAGTTTTTCTGCAAAAATTATGAAGAATAATAGAATGGTGGCTATCACCAAGGGTCTGGCTGAATTTTAGCTTTAAATATGTAGGATTTTGACAAAATTACTAGTTTGCCATTAATGAGGTAGGTTAAGAGTGTTTTGATATAGTGGGCTTTTGGGAAATTGGGCCTTTTATTTAATTTATAGGCTTATTATAGACAATTAAAGATAAATTTTTTTTTATTATTATTATTGAAATTTGCCCCATAATATTTATTTAAAAATATTTTAAAAATGCTCCTAAAAACTATTTTATGCTTAAAAATCGCTTTGTGCATGAAAGTTAAATTTATGCGCAATAAATTATTTTATGCTTATGCACTTCATATAAATCACTTATTTCATTATAATAATTCATATAATGTGTATTAGAGATAATCTAATATGCCACATACTCATCAATCACATTACTCATGAATTTTCATAAAAGCACACATTTTGCCATAATAGCTCTAAATTCAAGTAATTGTCATGGAAACTCCTAGGGTGGGTGTAGGTTGTTACATAAACAAATCATGATAAATTGATGAATCTTGGCACCAATCTTCAATCCTTGGGTCTTCACCTTGAAAAATCTTCTCCAAAACTCTCTTCTTAGCCTTAGGAAATACAAATGTTCAATGAAAAATCGCGGATCCTTGAAATTCTATTAAAAATAAGCTTTGATATCCTAGAATTTAGCCTGACATGGCCAATGACATGCCCATGTCACTGGGTATGTTGAATGCTTTGAATGTATGGATCTTGGCTCTTAAGATACAAGAATGACATAGGCAATGGCATGCTCATGTGGCTGGGCATTTCAATAGAAAAATTGCTCAAAAAGGCGCCATTTCTCAAATTAAATTTGTGACTTCAGCTCAAAAGACTATGGCATTCCAAAATATGAAAAATTCTTAAGAATCACTTTGAAAAGAACTCAAACAAACAAATTAAACTCAATTTAACAATAAAATGCTTTAAAAATAGGGGGTAAAATATCGCCAATTATACACTTATCAAAGTCCCCTATAGTTGAGTTTTTGCTTGTCCTCAAGCAAATTAAATCACAATAATAGTTAGAGAATGGACAAAAAACACAGTGTTGAGCTATACTCAAATAAGTAAGGCTCGAATTCTTAATCAAAAAGTAATTCTCAAATGTAGCAGTCAAATTAAAGGATCTTAAAATTAAATAACCTCAAACTCAGAGATAAAACTCACAATCTTGAAGTCTAAATTCTATAGTTAAAAGATTGAGCATCCAATTCCAAATAAACAAAAGCCAAATAAAAGTAAGAAATGAAAGATTTTCTCTTAGGCACTTGACCACTCTCTCGATTTTCTTTTTACTTTAACATTCAATTGCACCTTTATTGTACCTTTTTTTTTTCTATTTAAGGAGTTCGACTTGTTTGAATCATCATACTAGCTCTTTTAACATGAAGGTAAATATTTGTGATGTCGATCTTCGGTTACTCAATTAGAATCATGAATCCAAATGGCTACTGGCACTATTCATAATTCCAACTCCTTTGTTTAAAAGAGACAAAATCAGCGGAATATGGAAAAATGTTCAAAGCTCCTTATGCAATTTACTATTCTTCTTCTTCTTCTTCTTCTTTTTTTCAATAAAAATAATTAAGGACCTAAGATATTAAGTGTATCTTACTAATCTTAACTCAAGTTACAAAGGAATCAACATATGCTAAAAAATGTAATTAAGGTCTCAAACTCTAAGCATTGCAAATTCCATCAATTTAATTCCCTAATTATGACCACCACTCTCAATCCTTAGCAAATGATTAAGTCAACCAAGCTAAACATCAATGAGAAATTGTCATATAAAAATAATCATCAATAATTGAGAGCTAAAGAGGGACCATTCCAATTCATACATTATTACAATTTACTTGCTTGAAATAAAATAGGGCAAAAAGAATAAATAAATAAATAAATATGCTTCCCCCACACTTAATTTACCTATTGTCCCCAATGTGTTGAATTCAAAGAAAAGAAAAAGGAGAGAGAGAGAAAATTGCCCTATCATTGCGTGAATCAAAATGTATAGATGCCGGATTAGTGGCCTTGCCATGTCAATTTTAGCTACAAACCAAGAAAAAATGTACTAAACAAAATATAAAAATCCATAAAAGCAAAAATAAAAACAAATAAAAGAAAAATAAAAGTATGAGTAATAATATGGGGAGTACAATAATTCGAAATAAAAATAAAGTAAAGTATGAAGAAAAGAAAAAGGGATAAAAAGATAAGACTACTCGTCCATCTCATTATCGTCTCCATCACCATTATTAAAGACATCAACATGCTGTGGTGGCTGTATGGTAGAGGCGGCGGATGCTATGGCTGAAACCCTTGAGATCTCCAAAACTTTAACATGGACTCCTAAAACCATGTCCGCTGTGCTCACTCTTAATCAAGGGCTGCCTAAACAGAGGCTTGAGGTTACTCTATGGACTGTTACAAGTCATGCTGAGCAACCTGCGTGAGCTGTTGATCAATTTCCAAATTCCCTAACGTGCTCTCAATCTGACAAATTTAGCGCTTGAACTCTATAGGTTTCCTGTTGTCATCCTGAACAACGTTGATGGTATGGCCCTAATTTCTGAAAGAGGACATCTAAGCAAAGGGTGGAATAGAAGGCCCAACCAAAGTAGATGGTCTAGTAGTAGTGGATGGACCAAGAATATCAGTCAATTAAGACTGAGGCTAAGGTATATTAGAAGTGGGAACCAGAGGGACTATAGCAGAAGTAGTAGCAGATGGTGCCCGTGGCTCAATAACCCTCATCAGATTCAACCTTTTCAAGGTATCTATATTGAGTAGTTTAGGGTTTCCATCCATATTCATAGGCTAGCACTTATCCAACATGCCTAAAACTCTTGCCAACTTTGTGATGTACATGCTACCATATAAACAACCGGCTGACCCCTTCTTTGACTACTCTTAAAAGAAGTGTGTGAGAGCATGGGTAACATTACATCGAGTCATGTTAACCATACACTTCAAAAAGAAGAGATCTTATAGTCCCACAACTCCTGTGCTATTATGCTAAGCTGCAATAGTGTAGGCTAGTAGTTTCTACACCACCCGATGTCTAAAAGATGCAAAGTTCAATGCCTTAGATACTTTAGGCACATACTAGCCTGCTCTCGGGGTGAATTACTCCCAAACTTTAGCGAGCTCAACATTATACTATGGAAAATCTACCTCTGCCTACCTATACTCATCAGTCATCACCTCCTCTTTAGTATACAACCCTAGGTGGACTCTAAGCTAATTAATGCTAAAGTGAAATGGTTTGCCACCTAACTGAAATTTCATATTTGGCTCAGAAATGGAGATATTTGCCTTATCAAATTGGAATGTGCAATAGAATTCTAGTGTCAATTCTTTATATACTTCCTCGTTAATGGAAAAGAACTATTGCAACCTTTATTAGTGTATTAAACCTTAAACCTCATTAGCAAGTCTTGCTTGGTTCAAAGCCTCCTAATCCATAACTCAAGCAAGAGACCATTTCTTGTTTACCAACAGTGTAAACCTCTTCTTGTCCTCCCTATTTGTAAACTTAAGGCATTAGTGATCCTTTATGAATGTGACTATTGGGGCAGCTGCAGATTGGCTCGAACTACCTTCCCCTTGGCCTTTTTTATGGGTAAGGTAGTGTTTTTTCCAGTGGTTGGTCACTACGTGGGCCTATGTTCTGCAAAACCAATAACAAAACCACACAAAACAAAACCAATGCCAAGAAAATAATGTTAGAGTTTTTAAAAATTTTGTCATTATAATGATATAGCATGGATCATGCCAAAAAGTTTGGTACATAGGCAAGCAACACAATCCAACAAACATATCAGCAAATAATAACAATGAATTACATCACAATAGTTTACCAATAAATGCTAAGTCAAACATATTGGTTGAGCTTACCAATAAACCAGCCATAAGCAAACTTAATGACAAGTTCAATAATCAATCCAAGAAATAATTGCATTCAATAAGTTCCAGACCAATCATAGTTTACCAACAATTTGGCACAATAGAAATCACTATAAAATAATGGAATAATGACCCAACCAATTGATAATTAATAAAAGCATCCTCCAAACTCAATAATTTCCATAGCATAGATTCATAACAATTAGAGATTAGACACATTCATACATTACCCATAACAAAATTTCAAAAATAAACAAAGCATAACCCTAAAAACATGCTAAAACACAAACCTATTGCAATGTATTCAAGTTTAAAGAAAAATCCATAAAAACCCATGAGTACAACCATAGAAATTTGCAAAGAAAATGAGAGAAAAGGGTGTACAGTTCAAACCTAGAGAGTAGTGGTGACAAATCTGAAAATCGCAAGCCCTAAACAGAAGATTATCCCTTGGAAATCACTTGTTAAGGGTCGAAACTACCTCTAAAATGATTATGTGTGAGATTTTGAGTCAGAGAATGGAAGAAGTTTGAGAGAAAAAAGGATTAAATAGAGAGCTAAAGAGAAAATTTGAGTTTTAAAATGAGTTGAGTAGTTTTTAAAAGATCTGGTGACACATGCACTGACTAGCCCATGTCACTAGGCATGTCACCTTTCTAGAATTTTTAAATTTTCAGATAAATGACATAGTCACAGACATGCCCATGTCACTAGGCGTGACACAGATTCTTGTCACATCCCAACTTCGGAGACATGATGGTCTTAGAACACAGGGAGACATAAGGTCACCCATACCGGTAGAACCCACTTACACATATACAAATCATACCTAGGATCATACTAAACCTCACACATTAACTTAAAAAAACCTTTTATAAAGGAAAAACCTTAGGTTGCATAAGCTAAAATATTCTTTAATAGAATCCATAAGAAAATAATAATAAGACTCCAAATAAAGTCACCAAGACAATATGCTAAAATAAAGTTCCCATAATAACTCCCAGAGCATCTAAGGACTCATCATAGTGTAGTATTATTTTAACTTTGACATTGGAATTTCCTAAGTAGACTAGGTACCTTGAGCGATCACCTTGCCCCCTTATAATGCTCACCTAGAACCACACAAAGAAAAAAGGGTGAGATAGATGATCTCAACGAGTAAACAATATGACATATACAATAACATATATCCCTTAGAAGGTTTTATAGCACATAGTTCATAATTTATGATTCATAGTTCATGGCTTGCAATTTAACAAGATTTATAGAAATCAACTTATAACTTATAACATATATAGAGTAGAGGCTACTGCCTTGTCTGCTCATAATGTAATATAGAGTGGAGGCTGCTATCTTGTCCACTCATAACATAATATAGAGTGAAGGCTGCTGCCTTGTCTGCTCATAACATAATATAGAGTGAAGGTTACTGCCTTGTCCACTCGTAACATAATGTAGAGTGAAGGCTATTGCCTTGTCCACACATAACTCATAACATGTAAGGTGAAGGCTACTACCATGTTCATAGATAACTCACAACATGTAAGGTGAAGGCTGCTACCATGTTCATGCATAACTCATAACATATAAAGTGAAGGCTGCTGCTATGTTCACAAATAACTTATAATTCATAACATTTAAAGGAAATAGTAGCATTAAAGAATACAATCATATGTAACATAATAGCAATAGAAGTTTAGCTTATTTAATAAAAGATGAATAACAGTGTAGTTCTAGAAAAAATATAAGTTAGGGCAATAATCACAAAGGCATTATCATTGGATAATCAAAAATGGTTTTAGACCAATTGTCCTTTAGCAACCCAAGCTTACAAAGAAATCATTAAAATAAAAAAGAACTTGGGTTTCAAGATATCGAAGGTTCACAAAATATGATAGCTTGCACTTGTAACTTGAAACATAATATTTACTCACACTTGTAACATGAACACAGTGTTTACTCACCTTATAATTCCATTGCTCCTAGTACGCATAGCCCTTTTGATCCTCTAAACATGCTCAAGTTCTAACATAATTTTTAATTTAATACTTAGTATTTCTAACATAATTTTTAATTTAATACTTAGTATTTATTCAATCATGATGCTATCCTATCCCATAACTACCCCATGCACATATAACATTCACATACACTTAGAGTTCCACATAGAAGTGCAATCATCGCTTGCATATACATGTTGACTTTAAAAGTCTTGTACATTTAGCCTTTATAGGCCTATATGAAAACACATTACAATCATGTCCATACCTTTCTAAGGTTAACACAATATCCTTATCTTAACATTAATTCACTTTAACAATCATCTTAGTATACTTCACATCCATACATAGCAACTTATTGATAGCCTTTTAAGTGTCATTTTTAACTCTTATGATCCATTTATTTGATCAATCTCTTCATCAATTCAAGACCATTAATTCATTATCAAGTCATCATAACATCTATTTTCATATTTCCTAATCACATTCACATTCTAATTACAATATAAGGTTAATATACCTTAAGTATACCAAAGTGCCTCTAGGCTAGCCTATAGTCATTCCTTCAACCAACATGCAATTTAACCATTTATCATACATACATGCATATCAATAATGATGAAAATACATCAAATAAAAATTATATATATTGGGATTAAAGTATCAATGTAGGTCGAATGTCCTATTAAAAGAAAAACTTGAATTTTCTTATTCTTTGCACTTTTCATCTATTATAGTAATATGTAAAAACATGGTCTGAACCAAGATTTTTCATGTAATCAAAACCAAAATCATTTTAGTACATAGATATGTAGGAATTGGCTCACATATACATGCATATGCATTAAAATTTCCAACTTTAAGTTTTAGGATGAAAAACCATGAGTTTTCTTGTTTTTGGTATTTTCCGATCATTACAGCAATATGTAAACAGGTAGTTTAAACCATTATTTTTCATTTAATCATAGTAAATATCAGTTTAGAGCATCCACATGTATGGATCGATAGTGATTGATTATAATTATGCATGAAAATTCCAAGTTCAAGGTTTAGGGTAAAAGTCATGAGTTTTCAAGCTTTTTGCACTTTCCGTTCATTACAGCGATATGCAAACACATGATTTAAATCATTATTTCTCATAAAAAACAAATATCATATTAGAATCCATCCATATACAAATTGGCAGCCACATGTATAAATAATCATGGAATTTTCTAACTTCTAAGTTCTAGTACAAAAACCTTATATTCTTTTGTTTTTTGAAACTTTTTGGTCATTAATTAATATGCAGAATCATGATTTAATTCAATATTTTTCATCTAAACATCAAAAATCAATTTAGAATGCAATGATATAGAAATTTCCCCTCCCTGGTATGGTTTATGCATAAAAATTTCAATTTTGAGTTAAAGGATTCAACTTTGGAGAATTCACGTAGAGAGGTTGGTGTTTTCGGTAGAAATTTTGATTTTTCTCTCAAGAAATCACCTAGCCTGAATTTTATCAATAAATATTTAGTTCAAAATAATTTTTCCAATATTAGTTTCATAAAAATCAAATAGCAAATTGAAAGGAAAAGAAAAACTTATGAAACATTTGCGAAATCGTACGTTTGAAAGGATTTTTATGAATTTCGGTAGAGAGAAATATTTTGAGAGAATTTTTCTGCCAAAATAATGAAATAATAGAATAGTGGCTTCTAGAATGAAGGGTTGACTGAAATTTATTTTAAATATTAGGGTTTTGGATGAAATTTCCAAGATTACCCTCAATGAGCTAGGTTAGGAGTCTTTTAGTGTAGTAGGCTTTTGGGTATTTGGGCTTTTTAATTAATTTAGGGCTAATCATAGGTAATTAAAAATAAAATATTTTTTTATTATTTTTTGTAAAATTCCCCCCAAAAAATTTATTTAAAAAATATTTTAAAATACTCATAAATTTATTTTATGCTTAAAAATTGACTTTTGCATGAAAATTCATTTTATGTAAAATAAATTATACTATGCTAATGCACTTCATATAAATCATTTATTTCATAATAATAACTCATATTAGGCATATTAAAATTAATTTAATATGCCACATATTCTTATTTCACAATAATAACTCATATTAGGCATATTAAAATGAATTTAATATGCCACATACTTATAAATCACATAGCATATAGATTCCCATAAAAGCACACACTTAGTTTTAATAATTCTATGTCAAGCAAATTGATCATGAAAACTCCTACAGTGAGTGTGGGTTGTTACATTCTCCCTCCCTTAAAAAAAATTTCATCCTTGAATTTTCAAATCTAGTAGCATAACACACTCTGCTTAACTTCTCCACCACGCTTCTGCTATGCCACTCAAACACAATATCTAACTACAATTAACTTATCATATACAATAAGATATGTACTCACAATCTATCAAAAAGAATCACATTGATAAACTTTCAGCTTAAGCTATACTTTTTTTAATCTCTTATTCAAACAAATCTTAAATTAATCCTTAATAATTTTCTATCCCCTAACCTTGAACAAAAATAACAGAACCTTTAATTTCTCCTTCAATCTAATGTAACCCCAAGCATTTCTTTTCCTTATATCTCTATTATTATTAACATCTATACTAATACCTTAATCACCACTTCCATTCATTATTTATGACATTAGTCATATAAAAATCCAACAAATAATTCCAAATTAATAACTCCAATTGATATTTGATAATCCTTTTTCCATATTAATAATTTTTACTTAATCTATTATAACCTCAATAGATATTTTCATATTTAATATTTTATTAACATTATGATTTCTACACTCCCATCATTTATCAATTAAAATATATCTAAACTTACCAAACATTCCTATATATATCATATCCCAAACAAACTTGCATTCTATTAATTTATGATCCCAAATAGACTTTTTATAACTATTTTAGATTTACTCTCTTTCTATACAATATATATATGTATATATCATTATCATGACTTAATTTTTATACATTTAGCTCATATTATCATCTTACTTTAGATTTTTACTTATATCTTGCTATACCTCACATTCTTAATCATTTAACTTACCCATATTAAAATAATAAACCCATAGATACCATTGCTATTAAATGAAATCTCTATGCAACTCTTATATCTTTCCAAATCTATGCCATTCTAGGTTATCTCACTGAAAATTCTTTTCATATTAAAGATCACTACCAAGTTTTCTAGTAACCTCAATTAACATTATTGTATCTAGCATCTTAAAACACTTCTCATCCAAAGGACTCAAATCCCTTTCCGGTATATTCAAAACTATTAACTTTTCAAAACTGCGTAGCATCATACTTATCCTTTTATCATCATTACAAGTTTAAGAATACTTATCCTTTTATATCTCCCCCCTCTTTAAAGAAATTTGTCCATGAATTTCAATACTTGCTCATATGTTCTTGAAAAACTAGAAATGCTTCTACTGCATCCCCTCCTTGGCTTTCTAGGTAACTCATCTATTCCATGATTACGGTAGTTGACCTTAATCATAGGAATCTCCTTGATACAAAAATTTCTCCCCATCCTTAGTTCAGAATTCTTCTTGCTTTTTCTCTACAGTCAATATAAGCTCCATACTCTTATAGCTAATCCATTCCTAAGATCACATTGAATCCTAGGATACCAAGTTCTAACAACTCCACAAGAAGTTTTCATCCATCAATGTTTACCTCACAGTTCTTAAACATATAATTAACCTACCTCATAATACCAATTTATTTATATATAATGTAATAATTTGTTTCATTTTCCTACTAATCATACTAATTATCATTTCTCTTCTTATGGCACTAATTACAATTATCATTTAATAACTCCATATATTTCATATTATCAAACCATTGTAGCATATAAGCATTTCATGCCTCATAACATTATACCCATCAATCATTAATCTCAGTTATATCAAAACTTAGTCAACTTCTCTTTCTAACCCACATAACCCCATTATAAAAATATCATACTAACCATGCATCTTACATGAGTACATATCATATCATGTCCTATCTTATATCACATATTGCATAGCATACATCACTTTGCAAATATCACATGTCACTTATCACACAGCATATATCATATATCATAATCATGTAACATATATCTCATAGCATGAAGAATTCTCTTATCATACAAAAATGAATCATGCCATAAAAGAATAAATCCACACTAAGTTTCCAAGCAATCAATTAACATCATTTGCATTGCAGGAGTCTTCTTTTTCTTAAGGTGGTTCGCAAGTATGGCCCTTTCGAACATCTCTCGCCATGTCCTTTTGCATGCCACACGCGATGCTCTAGGTCACAGTCCTCGAGCAGGGATAATCTTCTTGCTCATCTAGTAAAGAAATTGTAGGTCACACAAGCAAACAATAACAAAGAGTATTATAGCTTATTAGGATTTTGTGGAACTAAACTAGCGATAAACAACAAGTGACATGATAGGAAGATTCCTATGCTCTAGGATTACACTTAACCAATTTAATAAATAAACAAGTCTAAGCTACACTTTAAAAACTACAACTCTGATACCACCTTTGTCACATACTAACTTTAAAGATGTGATGATCCTAGAACATAAGGAGACATAAGGTCACCCATGCCTATAGAACCCATTTACACATATATAAATGATGTTTAGGATTGTATCGAACCTCACACATTAACTTAATAAAACCTTTTATAAAGGAAAAGCTTAAGTATCTAAAGCTAAAATATACTTTAATACAATCCATAAGAAAATAATAATAAGACTCCAAGTAAAGTCACCAATATGATATTTTAAAATAAAGTTGCTATAATACCTCCCGGAGCATTTAAGGACTCATCATAGTGTATTATTATTTTAACTTTGACAAGGGAATTTCCCAAGCGGAATAGGTAGCTTGAGTAATCACCTTACCTCTTTATAATGCTCACTAGGAACTACACAAAGAAAAAGGGGTGAGATAGATGATCTCAATGAGTAAACAATATGACTTATGCAATAACATATATCCCTTAGAAGGTTTTATAGGTCATACTTCATAATTAATGATTCATAGTTCATGGCTTGCAATTTAAAAAGATTTACATAAATCAACTTATAACTCATAACACATATAGAATGGAGGCTGCTGCCTTGTCCGCTCGTAATGTAATATAGAGTGAAGATTGCTACCTTGTCCACTCATAATGTAAATATAGAGTGAAAGCTGCTGGCTTGTCCACTCATAACATGATATAGAGTGAAGGTTGCTACCTTGTTCACTCGTAACATAATATAGAGTAAAGGCTACTGCCTTGTCCACACATAACTCATAACATGTAAAGTGAAGGCTGCTGCCATGTTCATACATAACTTATAATATGTAAACTGAAGGTTGCTGCCATGTTCACACATAACTCATAACATGTAAAGTGAAGGCTACTGCCATGTTCACACATAACTCATAACATAATTCATAACATTTAAAGGAAATAGTAGCATTGAAGGATACAATCATATGTAACATAATAGAAATAGAAGTTTAGCTTATTTAACAAAAGATGAACAACAGTGTAGTTCCAGAAAAAATATAAGTTAGGGCAATAATCACAAAGGCATTATCATTAGATAATCAAAATGATTTTGGACCAATTATCCTTTTGGCAACCCAAGCTTACAATGAAATCATTAAAATAGAAAAGAACTTGGGTTTCAAGATATTAAAGGTTCACAAAATATGATAGCTTGCACTTGTAACTTGAAACATAATGTTTACTCACACTTGTAACATGAACACAATGTTTACTCATCTTATGGTTCCTTTATTCTACTACGCGTGGCCCTTTTGAACCTCTAAAGCTCCTCAAGCTCTAACATAACATTTAATTCAATACTCAGTATTTATTCAATCATGATGCTATCCTATCCCATAACTACCCCATGCGCATGTAACATTCACATACACTTAGAGTTGCATATAGAAGTGTACTCATCGCTTACATATACATGTTGACTTTAAAAGTCTTGTACACTTAGCCTTTATAGGCCTATATGAAAACACATTACAAACATATCCATACCTTTCTAAGGTTAACACAATATCCTTATCTTAACATCAGTTCACTTTAACAATCATCTTACTGTACTTAACACATCCATACATGTCAACTTATCAATAGCCTTTCAAGTATCATGCTTAACTCTTAAAATCCATTCATTTGATCAATCTCTTCATCAATTCAAGACTTTTATTTCATTATCAAGTCATCATAACATCTATTTTTGTATTTCCTAATCACATTCATATTTTAATCACAACATAAGGTTAATATGCCATAATTATACCTTAACTATACCAAAGTGCCTTTAGGCTAGTCTATTGTCATTCCTTCAACCAACATGCAATTTAACCATTTACCACACATACATGCATGTTAATAATCATCAAAATATATCACATAAAAATTATAGACATTGGGATAAAAGTATCAATGTAGGCTGAATGCCCTATTCAAAGAAAAACCTGAATTTTCTTATTCTTCACACTTTCCGTCTATTATAGTAATATGTAAAAACATGGTTGAACCAAGATTTTTCATGTAATAAAAAAAATCATTTTAGAACATAGAAGTGTAGGAATCAACTCACATATGCATTCATATGCATGAAAATTTCCAACTTTAAGTTTTAGGATGAAAAACCATGAGTTTTCTTGTTTTTGGTATTTTCCAGTCATTGTAGCAATATGTAAACAGGTGATTTAAACCATTATTTCTTATTCAATCATAGTAAATATCAGTTTAGAATATCCACATGTATGAATCAGCAGCCATTGATCATAATTATGCATAAAAATTCCAACTTTTAAGGTTTAGGGTGAAAATCATGAGTTTTCAAGTTTTCCGCACTTTTTGTTCATTACAATGATATGCAAACACATTATTTAAATCATTATTTCTTATCCAAACAAAACAAATATCATATTAGAATCCATCCATACACAAATGAGCAGCCACATGTATAAATAATCATAGAATTTTCCAACTTCTAAGTTCTAACACAAAAACCTTGAATTCCTTTGTTTTCTAAAACTTTTCAGTCATTACAGTAATATACAGAATTATGATTTAATTCAATATTTTTCATCTAAACACATTACAAATCAGTTTAGAATGCAATGATATAGAAATTTCCTCCCATGGTATGGTTTATGCATAAATATTTCAATTTTGAGTTAAAGGATTCACCTTTGGAGAATATGCATAGAGAGGTTGGTGCTTTCGGTAGAAAAATTGATTTTTCTCTCAAGAAATCACCTAGCCCAAATTTTATTAGTGAATATTCAGTTCAAATAATTTTCTTGAGATTATTTTCCTAAATATCAAATAGCAAATTGAAATGAAAAGAAAAACTTACGAAACAGTTGCGAAATCGCAAGTTTGAAAGGATTTTTATGAATTTTGGCAGAGAGAAATATTTTGAGAGAATTTTTCTACCAAAATAATGAAATTGTAGAATGGTGGCTACTAGAATGAAGGGATAGTGGAAATTTAGGTTAAATATTAGGGTTTTGGTTGAAATTTCCAATATTACCCTTAATGAGCTAGGTTAGGAGTGTTTTAGTGTAGTGGGCTTTTGGGTATTTAGATTTTTTAATTAATTTAGGGCTGATTATAGGTAATTAAAAATAAAATATTTTTCTTATTATTTTCTATAAAATTCCCCCCCCCCAAATATTTATTTAAAATTTATTTTAAAATACTCATAAATGTATTTTATGCTTAAAAATTGACTTTTTACATGAAAATTCATTTTCTATAAAATAAATTATTCTATGCTAATGTACTTCATATAAATCATTTATTTAACAATAATAACTCATATTAGGCATATTAAAATTATTTTAACATGCCACATACTCATAAATCACATAGCACATAGATTCCCATAAAAGCACACACTTAGTCTTAATAATTCTATATTAAGCAAATTAGTCATGAAAACTCTTAGGGTGGGTATGGGTTATTACACTTCTGCCCTAAAGTTTAACAACATGGTCATAGACATGCCTATGTCACTAGGCATGTCATCTACCTTACAACACTTAGTCAAAATTTCAATTTCTTTTCTCAACAGACTTGCTCGACCATAAAAACCAACACCACTAAGCAAAGAAAACAATTAAAACTAAGAAAAATAATAAACCAAAACAATGAAAAATAAAAAAAAATAAACTAAAAACACTCAAATTGGTGTGTTGCCTCCCACCCAGTGCTTTTTTAACGTTGTCTTAGGTGGACAATGGGGGTGATTTCTCACCTTACCTCAAAAAGTCTAACTTTTCTTGCATGATTTTGAAATTTACCCTTTTTAAGGTGAAGTATCTTACCTGACTCATATGCAAAGAATTTCTTAATCCTCAAGGATCCACAACATTGAGGTTTTAGCTTCTGAAGAAAATTCAATATTTTAAAGTTCAAAAACCAAACCTGAACATCCGCTAGAAACTTCCATTTTCTCTTGATTTGCTGACTTAGCCTGAACTTGAACGTCTTCTTTTCTCTTCCCATAGATGCCTCCTTTGTTTTCTCAGCCTCAACATGAACCAAAGGCCCATCAATTTCAAAGACTTTATCCTTCTGGATTTCCTATAAAACACTACACTCTAAAAGAATAGCATCAAACATATGATTCACTGTTTGATGCTCAACTATGTTTTTAAAAGAATAAACATTATCTAGTATGAGTGTGTGATGAGAGATTTTAGGAATTTGGAAAACAATCTGCTCTTCACCCACTCGAAGTGTTAACTTACCATTATTGACATCAATGATGGTCCCAGCTGTGGCTAGGAAAGGTCTACCTAAAATGAGTGAGCTCTCAGTATTGTCATCCATATCCAATATTACAAATCCACAGGAAATATAAAATGACTAACCTTGACCAACACATCCTCAATGATACCCTTAAGGTATATAATGAACTTGTTTGCCAATTGAATATTCAGATGTATTGGTTTTGGTTCCCCCAAATCCAATTTCTTAAAAACCTTATAGGGCATAATGCTGACACTAGCCCTAAAGTCTACTAAAGCTCTATCAATTTGTAAACTACCTAACAAGCAATGCATAGTAAAGCTTCTTGGATCCTTGAGTTTTTCTAATAGTTTCTAGATAATTGCTGAGCTCTCCTCCGATATGTCACATCCTAACTTTAGAGACATGATGGTCCTATAATATAGAAAGACATAAGGTCACTCATACCCATAGAACCCACTTATAGTTACACAAATACTGCTAAGGATCATACCAAAGCCTCTTACATTAACTTAAATAAACCCTTTATTTCTTTTTTTTAGAAAACCTTAAGTTAAGGAAGCATAGTTAAAATATACTTTAAACATAATCCATAAGGAAATAATATCTAGAATCCAGTTAAAAACTTAAAAGAAAACTTAAAATAAACATCCAAAAATAAATATTCCCAGAGCATCTAAGGATAACTCTTTATAATAAATTAGACTAAGTATCTTAGACAATGAATTCCCTAAGTGAAGTAGAATGCTTAAGCCATCACCTTGCCTCCTCACATTTGCTCACCTGAAACCACACAAGAAAGAAGGGGTGAGATAGATGATCTCAATAAGTAAACAATATAGCATAAACGATATCATTTATCCCATTTTTAAGGAAAGTCCATTTCATATAACACATAGTTCATGATTTACAAATCATAGTTTCACAGTTTTCAATTTAGCAAGATTTTCACTTTAATAGGTTTACAAAAATCACACTTAGAACACTTTTTACCCAATCAGAGAAAATGACTACACTAGCTCATTCACTCAAGGGAGAGGTGGCCTTATACCCAATTTCAACTCCCTACCCAATACTTGCAAAGTTGTGAATACACAACCCCTATCCATCAAGTTAAGACCATATGCATAGGTTCTGATGATTACACACATCAACATGAGGATTTTTGGATAAAGGGTTAGAGGTACCATAGCTAGAGCTAATAGTAATCACTTATAATAATAACACTTAAGAAATAATAACATGTAGCATGATAGCAATAGCAGTTGTACTTATTGATCAAAGGGTAAAATAATATGTGGTTCCAGAAAGAAAATAAGTTAAGGCAGCAATTACAAAGGATATTCCATATCATTGAACAAATAATAATGGTTTTGGACCAATTGTCCGTTGGCAACCTAAGCTTAACAAAGAAATCACATAATTATAATTGAAAGTAGAAATAGACTTGGGTTTCAAGAGTCTCAAACGTACCTATAACAAAATCATGATAGCTTGTATTTTTAATAATATTATAATGTTTACGAGTTGCACATATAAGTGCACTTCATCACTTGCAGATAACATGTTGACTTTAAAGGTCTTGTACACTTAGCCTTTATAGGCCCATATGAAAACACATTATAATTCATATCAACACCTTTCGAAGTTTAATACAATATCATTATCTTAATATCAATTCAGTTAAACAATCATCTCAGTATACTTAACACTTCCATATATGTCAACTTAACAAGTAGACTTTCAAATGTCATACTTAACTCCTATAACCCATTTATTCAATCAATCTCCTCATTAATTCAAGACCATAAATTCTTTATTGACTCATCATAAAACCTTTTCCATATTTCCCAATTACATTCACATTCTAATTACAACATAAGGGTAAGATACCTTAAGTATACCTTAAGTATACCAAAGTGCCTCTAGGCTTGTCTAGAGTCATTACTTCAACCAACATGCAATTTAACCATTTATCATACATAGATACATGTCAATAATCATTAAAATATATCACATAAAAATTATAGACATTGGGATCCCATGGTACGCCGAATGCCCTATTAAGAGAAAAACAGAATTTTTCTTACTTTTCTTACTTTTCGTCTATTACATTAATATGTAGAAACATGGTTTGAACTAAGATTTTTCATGTAAACACAATGAAAATCATTTTAGAACATCAATCTATATGAATCAAAAACAATAGGTGTGACATATACATGACAATTCCAATTTTAGTTTTTAGGATGCAAAACTATGATCTTTTATTGTTTTTGGTATTTTTTGATCATTATAGTAATATATAAACTAGTATTTTAAACCATTATTTTTCATTCATTCATAGCAAATATTAGTTTAGAACAACCACATGTATGAATCAACAACCATACATCATAATTATGCATGAAAATTTCAAGTTTTAAGGTTTACAGTGAAAATCATGAGTTTTCACGCTTTTCACGCTTTTCGCTCATTACAATAATTTATAAACACATGATTTAAATTATTATTTTTCAACCAAAAAAAACAAATATCAGTTTAGAACATCAATCACCATAATTTAGTAGCCATAGAATTATCAAACCATAGAATTTTCTAATTTTCAAGTTCTAGAGCAAAAACCTTGAATTTCCTTATTTTCTGAAACTTTTCAGTTATTACAGCAATATGTAAGAGTATGATTTAATCCAATATTTTTCATCAAAACACTTCAAAAATCACTTTGGAATCTAAATATCCGCTAGCTGCCTCCCTTAATGAATTTATGTTTGAAATTTTCAATTTTTGAGTTATAGGATTCATGTTTGGCAAAATCGAATAGACGGTTGATGTTTTGGTAGAGAAATTTCTCTTCCAAGAACTCACCCAAACTAAACTAAATCTATACAAATCATTAAATAACTAGTTCAAAATAATTTTCTCATAATTTATTTTATAGAAATCAGATGGGAAATTGAAAAGAAAGAAAAACTTACGAATACGGGCGAGAAATCGCAAAGTTGAAAGGTATTTTCTTAATTTCGGTAGAGAGAATTGTTTTGAGAGAATTTTTCTATCAAAATATAGAAAAATTGAGTGGTGGCTACTAGAAATATGATGCTGGCCAAAATTGATATTTTAAATGTAGGATTTTGAGCAATTTTCACTAATACCCTTATTGAGCTAGTTAAGAGGGTTTTTGGGTAGTGGGTTTTAGGTATTTATGCTTTTTATTTAATTTAAGGGCTGATTATAGGTAATTAAAAATAAAATATTTTTCTTATTATTTTTATTGAAATTTTCCCCAAAACATTTATTTAAAAATGCTCATAAAATTATTTTATACTTAAAAAACACTTTTTTGCCTAAAATTCATTTTATGAAAAAAAAAATTATTTCATGCCAATGAACTTCATATAAATCATTTATTTCAGACTAATAATTCATATTAGGCATATAAAATTAATTTAACCTGCCACATACTCATAAATCACTTCACACATGAATTTTCATAAAGTCACGCATTTTGTCAGAATAACCCTAAATTCAAACAATTTATCACTAAAAACTCCTAGGGTAGGTGTGAATTGTTACATTCTTCCCCCTTAAATGAAATTCATCCTTGAATTTCCAAATCTAATTGCACAATCATATTCTACTCAACTTCTCCGCCACGCTTCTGCTACGCCACTCAAACACAATATCTAAATACAATTAACATCAATTATAATAAGGCACATAGTTATAATCTATCAAAAGTCACACCGATAAACCTTCAGCTTAAAGTAGACCTATGCTAATCTCTTGTTCAAAAAAATCTTAAATTAATCCTTAATAATTTTGTATCCCTTAACCTTAAACAAAAGTAATAGAACCTTTAATTTCACCTTCAATCTAATATAATCACAAGTATTTCTTCTCCTTATATCTCTATTAATATTAACATCTCTACTAATACCTTACTCACCACTTCCCTTCATTATTTATCACATTAGTCATATAAGAATCCAACAGATAATTCCAAATTAATAACTCCAATTGATATTCAATAATTCTCTTTCCATATTAATAATTATTACTTAATATATTATAACCTTAATAAATATTTTCATGTTTAATACCTTGGTAACATTACAATTTCTATACTTCCATCGTTTATCAATTAAAACATTTTTAAACTTAACAAACATTCCTATATATATCATATCCTAAACGAACTTGCATTCTATTAATTTACAATCCCAAATAAATTTCTTATAACTATTTCAGACTTACTCTCTTTTTGTATAATATATACATCATTACCATGACTTAGTTACCTAATGCCTCGAAAATTTTTTTATACCTTTACCTCGTAATATCATCTCACTTTAGGTTTTCTACTTACATCTTACTATACTTCACATTCCTAATCACTTAAATTATCCAATTTAAAATAATAAGCCTTTTAATACCGCTGCTACTTAATGAAATCTCCATACAACTCTTATCTCTTTCCAAATCTATGTCATTCTAGGTTATCTCAATAAAAATTATTTTTGTACTAAAGATCACTACCAAATTTTTCAGTAATCTTAATTGAACATTATTGTATCTAATGCCTTAAAACATTTCTCATCCAGATGACTCAAATCCCGTTCAGGTATATTCAAAACTTGTAACATCCTAGAAATTAGCTTTAGTTAGGTAGTGAATTTTAGAATTTTAATTCGAAGTTAATATTAAGGATTTGCATAAAATTTTTGCATAGCATTTGAATATATGAAAAGCATAAGAAACCTAAGTAAAACCAAAGAGAAACATAAATGAAACCATATATTTACCAAATTGTAAACGTACTTAAAGTACCATATTTTTTGAAATTCATTTAGTGAAATTTATAATTTTTAAATAATAATCTAAAAGTGAATAAATACATTAATTAAAGCTTAATTAATTTTAATATTAATATTGAAAAATGTATGGAGAAGGACCAAACTGTAAATTTATAAGGACCAAATTGCATAACTTAAAAAATTGGAGGACTAAATTGTAATTTGGCTAAAAACCGCCCATATAACAGATTTCTCCATAATTTTCTATACAAAAATTAGATTTTTCTCTTCTTCCTTCTCCTCTTGGCTGAACCTCTCTAACCTATCTTCTCCATCTTTTTTTTTTTCTTTCAAATTTCTTTAGAAAAATTATTGAAAACTTATAGCAAATAACCTCTTTTCTCATTATTGAGACCGTTTGTGTGTACCGGCGGTGAATGGAATTCGAGAAAGAATTTTACAAGAATTCCATTATGCACCTTATAGCCTTCATCTAGAAATAACCAAGATGTATCACGAGGTGAAAGAATATTATTCGTGGCCTGGAATGAAGAAGCAAATAGCAGAGTATGTGTCAAAGTGTTTATCCTACCAACAGGTCAAGTTCGAGCATCAAAAACCTATTGGCCTGCTCCAGCAAATTGAACTTCCTATATGGAAATGGGAGCAAGTCACTATGGACTTTGTCGTAGGGTTGCCTCGAACTGCATGTGGGTATGATTCTATCTGGGTGATAGCCCACTTCTTGGAGGTAAAAATAACATTTTCTGCTGCTCGGTATGCACAGGCTTATATCGATAATATTGTGAGACTTCATGGAGTTCCTACCACCATCATATCTGATCGGGGACCACAATTTACTTCCCGATTTTGGCAAAAATTTCAAGAAGCTTTGGGAACTCAATTGAGTTTCAGTACTACCTTCCATCCCCAAACGGATGGACAATCTAAGCGGATGATATAGACATTGGATAGATTATGTATTATTGACTTTGGAGGTAGTTGGGATAAATATTTGCCATTGGTGGAATTTGCTTATAATAATAGCTACCACTCCACCATTGGTATGGCGCCTTATGAAGCATTATACGGTCGAAAATGCAGGTCGCCAATCTGTTGGATTGAACCTGGAGAGAAACAATTGGAAGGACCTGATTTAATTTGTGAGACCATGGAAAAGGTGCCTTTGATCCGGGAGAGAATGAAAACAGCTTTTAGCCAACAGAAAAGCTATGCTGATCCGAAAAGAAAAGATATGCAATTTGCTATTGGTGATCATGTTTTTTTAAAAATCTCTCCTATGAAAGGTGTCATGAAATTTGATAAGAAGGGTAAGTTGACACTGAGATATCTAGGGCCATTTGAGATTTTGGAAAGAGTCGGGAATGTGTCCTACCGATTTGCCCTTCCTCTAAGTCTTAGTCATGTACATCCAGTATTCTATATTTCTATGCTACGTAAATATATACCAGATCCATCCCATGTTCTCTCTTTGTAAATTATGGAAATTGATGAAACCTTGTCATATGAAGAGGTTCTGGAAATGATCCTGGATAGGCAAATCCGAAAATTACGGAGTAAAGAGATTCCTATGGTCAAAGTGTTATGGCGGAATCACAATGTGGAGGAGTGTACATGGGAAAGCGAATCTGAAATGAGATAGAAATATCCGTACTTGTTTTAGGATTAGGCTGGTAAGCTCATTTTAAATTCGAGGACGAATTTATTTTTAGGCGGGTAGAATGTAACATCCTAGAAATTAGCTTTAGTTAGGTAGTGAATTTTAGAATTTTAATTCAAAGTTAATATTAAGGATTTGCATAACATTTTTGCATAGCATTTGAATATATGAAAAGTATAAGAAACCTAAGTAAAACTAAAGAGAAATATAAATGAAACCATAGTGAAACCATATATTTACCAAATTGTAAATGTACTTAAAGTACCATATTTTTTGAAATTCGTTTAGTAAAATTTATAATTTTCGAATAATAATCTAAAAGTGAATAAATACATTAATTAAAGCTTAATTAATTTTAATATTAATATTTAAAAATGTATGGAGAAGGACCAAACTGTAAATTTGTAAGGACCAAATTGCATAACCTAAAAAATTAGAGGACTAAACTGTAATTTGGCTAAAAACTGCCCATATAACAGATTTCTCTAGAATTTTCTGTACAAAAATCAGATTTTTCTCTTCTTCCTTCTCCTCTTGGCTGAACCTCTCTAACCCATCTTCTCCATCTTTTTTTTCTTTCAGTTTTCTTTAGAAAAATTATTGAAAACCTATAGTAAATAACCTCTTTTCATCATCCAAATTACTTCCACCAAGAATTAAGCAAGAAATAAGCAAGAAATTGAAGAAGTGGAGATTGGAAGAAATTTGCCATTTTAAGAAAAGCATGGTTAGTCCACTCCTTGATTTTAATTCATAGAAATAGATGTTAGCGAGTAGAAAAGATGATTTAGTATGAGAATTATGTGATAGATTAGTGTATTTGGCATGGAAACTTCATAACTCTTCAAATGCATCTTAAATCAAATTGTTGCTAAAACTTTGAATTCACCAAAATGGACTTAAGAATAGTTAAATTTGATGCTTAAGGAATGGATTCCAGCAATTGGAATCATTGAATTTGAAGAAAAATACATAGGTTGCTTAAAATCATAAATTCTGCCCATATGTTCAAAGTCCCACTTCAAGGCTTTTTTTTTTTTTTCAATTTTATTGCTTAAATGTGTTAGTTTAGTATCAAATAACATGGAAATAACCTTAGTTTGAATTATAGAAACTTCCTTGAAGAAACCATACTTGGCAGAACCATAGGAGGCAGAATTGCTTTTGTTTATGCTTGACTTTTTTCATGATTTTCCATGCAAAAATGAATCCTTTGCTTGGCCTTTAAATTCCAAATGAGTTGTGGAATATATTGTTGGCAATGTGAATTTATGTAGGGCAATTTGGGCTTCTTCCAATTTGCCCCAAAACTCTTCTAAACTGCAACCAAAGTCATGGTCACCAAGTGTTTCATAAAATGTCCCAAAGAAAATCCATGAACAAATGCCAACCAATGTTTGCTACAAAATTGCCAAGAAAATACCTAATATGTAAATTCCATAATGTATCATCCCTAAAGTAATAAATAAGTTATGTATGCCTAAATTGCTAATAAACATAAATGTAGTTAAATTAAATTAAAAAATTAAAGAAAACAAATCAAATGCTCAAAACAGAAAAATAAACATAAATCATGCATTTTATGCTATTAGTTTAAGTATTCTCAATAATGTTTAGTATTAAAACAATGTATTTTGCTTCTTTAGCTTCTAAGGATCAAGAAAAAGAGGTTGAGGATTAAGGGATAAGCTTCGGGTTTCATCTTTCATTGGTGAGTAATATATGCATATGTATATATATGTTTATGTTAAAATGAATTTGCACCCTTATATGATATTTGCTTGTGAAATGCTCCTTGATGATCCATTTGAATCTGAATTGCTTCCTTTTCATTGATTCCTTCTTGCTTTGGAATACCTTATTTCTTACATTGAATTTCTAATTGTTCATGGCAAACCTTTGAAACCTGTTTTGCTTCTTTGTAATTACATTGTTCGGCTTGTAGCACCTTGTGGTATGTTCGAATGACTTTGATTCTCTAAATGAACTTATGTTATTTAATCCCCTATTTTTGAATTTAATTATTGAGTAAACCCTGTGATTTGATTGGATATCAAATGACAAAGTTACTCATCTAATGGAGTAGCATAAATTTTGCATTAGACATTATGCACAATGAATTATAAACCAGAGCTAGGAAGCATTAAGCCCCTAGCAATATAGTCTGATCAACTATATGTGGGTAAAGCATGCTACCAAGATAGTAGCCTCTGCTTATTATAAATGTGTGATTAAGTGAATTCTGTCATTTGAGAGCCAATATGATTGTCACCTTTACTTTCATGCCTTTATTTAAACTATTGCTTCTCTTGCTCTTTTATTTTTATATGTATATGTACGTATGCATATATTATTCACTAGGATTTTATCTCATCATTTTAGTGGTTTAAAAATTTTTAGGTGGTGAGTAGACCAGTGGTTCCAGCAAAGCTTCTCCCTCCTACGTGGAACCTATCATGTAATATTCATATTTATTTTGATGGTTGTAAATATTAGAAACTCCATGGTACTTGGTGGTTTAGTATAGTTTAGACTGGGAATTGTAATAAATATTAAATGTATAAATTATATGTAAATTAAATGGATATTAATGAATATCAGAATGTTTATTGTACTTTTTTGTGGATGCTAGTTGTTTAATATAATAATCCGGGGTTCAACGGGTTTAGGTGGCTTTAGGCTTACCCAATCCCTAGGACTGTCCATCCCTAGAGTGGGATGTGACAAAATTTGTATCAGAGCCTAGGTTCGATAGTCTTTACCTAGGAATAAGTATTAGGTAAACCATGGAGTATAGGATTTCCTATTTCATCTTTTGTTGTCTTTCACTTTGTTAGGATTATTAGTGTAAATTAATATTTTCTTATTTCTTTTATAGTGAGATGCCACCATGAAGATATACACGAGGACAGGGTTGGGTTCGAGGCAAGCAACCTTGGCAACCGCAGCCCGAGAGACTAGTGGAGGTTGAGATGACTTCACAGGTGGCTCTGAATGAAGCTGAATCTGTTGGACCTCCACCAGTTAGGAGGAGAGTTCATCATGAAGACTCAACCTCATCTTCATGATGTTAGAAGAGCTAGATAGGAGCCTCTAATACCCCCAATACTACCTGTTAATATACCTCCACTAGTGTCATCTCTGACACCAGTTTCTCCACCTGCTCCAATTAGTGCAAGGAGGATTATTGATGAAGGAGGAATGAAAATGTCCACATTCCTCAAATTGGGTTTGCCTACATTTAAAGGTGAACAGGGGGAAGATCCGAGTGATTTTCTTCGAGAGGTGGATAAAGTGATAAAGAGAAAGGCTTGTTCTGATGCCAGAGTAATTAAGTTAGTAGGTTTGTTGCTCAAGGAGCAAGCAGTCAATTGGTATGAGCAACACATTGAAGGCCTTTTATACAGCGACACGCCACCAACTTGGGGAGAATTCAAGCAGCAGATGATTGACGAGTTTCTTACTGAAGGGGAAAAAGGACATAGATTGGTGCAATTTGAACAACTTAAATAGGGGAGCATCTCTGTTGAGGAATATGCAAAGGAGTTTATTATACTATCTTGATATGGCCGGGCTTTAGTTCCTAATGAAGCTTCCAAAATTATTAGATTTCAGCATGACTTGCATGCTCCATTACACAACCTTTTATTAACCTCAGAGTTCACCTCTTTGATAAAGCTGTTTGATAAAGTTGTTTAGATGGAAGAAAAATATAATGAGGAAAAAGCAGAAAAGGAGCAAAGGAAGAATTTAGGGAAGAGCCAGAGCAGCCAGAAAAAGACTGGAGGACCATCATTTCAGAGTAAGCCTATAGCTAGTGGGTCACAGACTTCTTTCCCACAGTTATTGACTGGTTCTAAACGGGGGGAGACTAAGTCTGGGACAAGTTCTTCAGCTCCCCGAGCATCTAGTAGAGCAGGCCAAGCTGCACAGACAGCTATTGCCACTTGTTCAAGATATGGCAAAGCTCACCCTTGTACCTGTAGATGGGCGAGCGGAGCATGTTTTAGATGTGGCCAACAGGGCCATATGATTCAAGATTGTTCATTATTGAGATCACAACAAGAAGGGCCACCGGCATCACAGGCTATAGTTCAGCAGAGTCAGATAGGGTCTCAGGGATCTGCTGGGAGAGGCCAGGGCCAGAGTTCTGCACCTACCCCTTCCTAGACTCAGCCTATTAGGGGACAAGGAACAGTATTTACATTGAATTAGTTGGAGGCCAGAACCTCTAACACCACGGTTGGAGGTATGATTTCTATACAAAATGTTATGGCTAATGTATTATTTGACTTTGGTACTACACATTCCTTTGTAACTGATTTGTTTCATTATCCTACTAATCATTGCTAAATATCATTTCTCTTCTTATAGCTCAAATAACTCTATATATTTCCTATATCAAACCATTGTAACATACAAGCATTTTGTACCTCATAACATTATACCTACCACTCATTAATTTCGTTTGGATCAAAACTTAGTTGACTTCTCTTTCTAATCCACTTAACCCCATTATCAACTATCATATTTACCATGCATTTAACATAGGTACTCAATATACAATATCATATTACAAGGCACATGTCACATATCACATATTGCATAGCATATATCACATATTATATATTACATATCACTTATCACATAGTATATAACATATATCATAATCATGTAACATATATCTCATAGCATGAAGAATTCTCCTATCATGCAAAAATGAATCATGCCATAGGCAAAAAGAATCAGTCCACACTAAGTCGCCAAGCAATCAATTAACATCATTTACATTGCAAGAGTCTTCTTTTTCTTGAGGTGGATCACAGGCATGGCTTTCTCAAACATCTTTTGCCACATCCTCTTGTATGCCACACATGGTGCTCTAGGTTACAGTCCTCCAGTAGGGATAATCTTCTTGGTCATATAGTAAAGGAATCATAAGGCAGACAAGCAAACAATAACAAATAGTGCTATAACTTATTAGGCTTTCATGGAACAATATTAGCGATAGACGACAAGTGACATGATAGGAAAATTCCTATGCTTTAGGATTATACTTAGTCAAACAAATAAGCAGACAAGTCTAAACTAGACTTTAAAAAATATAGCTCTGATACCATCTTTGTCACATCCCAACTTTAGAGACATGACGATCCTAAAAAATGGGGAGATATAAGGTTACCCACGCTCGTATAACCCACTTATACTTATAAAAATACTGCCTAGGATCGTACCAAAACCTCTTACATTAACTTAAATAAACCCTTTATTTTTTTCTCTTTTAGAAGACCTTAAGTTGTGAAAGCATATTTAAAATATACTTTAAACATAATCCATAAGAAAATAATATTTAGAATCCAATTAAAACCTCAAAAGATAACATAAAATAAACATCCAAAAACAAATATTCCCAGAGCATTTAAGGATAACTCTTCGTAATAAATTAGACTAATTATCTTAGACAAGGAATTCCCTAAGTGAAGTAAAATGCTTGAGCTATCACCTTGCCACCTCACATTAGCTCACCTGGAACCACATAAGAAAGAAGGGGTGACATAGATGTTCTCAATGAGTAAATAATATAGCATAAATTATATCATATATCCCATTTTTAAGGAAAGCCCATTACATATAACACACAATTCATGATTTACAAATCATGGTTTCACAG
Source organism: Reutealis trisperma (assembly GCA_947687605.1). Lineage (NCBI taxonomy): Eukaryota > Viridiplantae > Streptophyta > Magnoliopsida > Malpighiales > Euphorbiaceae > Reutealis > Reutealis trisperma. The sequence continues at coordinate 260,721 of CANTUT010000311.1, forward strand.
TTTATAATTTAGCAAGATTTTCACTTTAGCAGGTTTGCAGAAATCACACTTAAAATAGTTATTACCCAATCAGAGCAAATGACTATACTAGGTCATTCACTCAAGGGAGAGGTGATCTCATACCAAATTCCAACTCCCAACTCATTACTTATAAAGTCATGAAACTGATCAGGCTCTACGACTAAAACTGGTCCTTCTAGCTAAGGTGGATACACAATCCCTATTCATCAGGTTAAAATCATATGCATTGGTTACGATGATTACCCGCATCAGCACGAGGATTTCTGCATAAAGGGTTAGAGGTACCATAGCTAGAGCTAATGGTAATCACTTATAATAATAACACTTAAGAAATAATAACATGTAGCATGATAGCATTAGCAGTTGTACTTATTGATCAAAGGGTAAAATAATATGTGGTTCCAAAAGGAAAATAAGGTAAGGCAGCAATTACAAAGGATCTTTCATATCATTGAACAAATAATAATGGCTTTGGACCAATTGTCCATTGACAACCCAAGTTTAACAAAGAAATCACGTAATTATAATTGAAAGTAGAAACAGACTTGGGTTTCAAGAGTCTTAAAAATTCCTATAACAAAATCATGATAGCTTGTACTTTTAACAATAGCATAATGTTTACTCATCTTATGGTTCCTTTGCTCCTATTACTTGTAGCCCTTGAATCTCTAAAACTCCTTAAGTTCTAACATAATATTTAATTCAATACTTAGTATTTATTTAATCATCATGCTATCCTATCTCATAACTACCCCATGCACATATAACAATCACATACACTTAGAGTTGCACATATAAGTGCACTTCATCACTTGCACATAGCATGTTGACTTTAAAAGTCTTATATACTTAGCCTTTATAGGTCCATATGAAAACACATTATAATTCATATCAATATCTTTCTAAGGTCAACACAATATCATTATCTTAATATCCATTCACTTTAACAATCATCTTAGTACATTTAACACTTTCATATATGTCAACTTAACAAGTAGACTTTCAAATGTCATGCTTAACTCTTATGACCCATTCATTCAATCAATCTCCTCATCAATTCAAGACCACAAATTCATTATGAACACATCATAAAACCTATTTCCATATTTCCCAATCACATTCACATTCTAATCACAACATAAGGTTAAGATACCTTAAGTATACCAAAGTATCTCTAGGCTTATCCAGAGTCATTCCTTCAACCAACTTGCAATTTAACCATTTATCATATATACATACATATTAATAATCATTAAAATACATCACATAAAAATTATAAACATTGAGATAAAAATCGTCTAGTAGGACGAATACCTTATTAAGAGAAAAACCTGAATTTTTCTTACTTTTCGTCTATTACAGTAATACGTAGAAACATAGTTTGAACTAAAATTTTTCATGCAAACATAATAAAAATCATTTTAGAACATTAATCTATATGAATTGGCAATAATAGGTGTGACATATACATGAAAATTCTAATTTTATTTTTTACGATCCAAAACCATGAACCTTTCTTATTTTTAGTATTTTTTTATCATTACAGTAATATATAAAATGGTATTTTAAACCATTATTTTTCATTCAATCATAGCAAATATTAGTTTAAAATATTCACATGTATGAAATGGCAGCCATAGATCATAATTATGCATGAAAATTTCAAGTTTTAAGGTTTAGGGTGAAAATAATGAGTTTTTATGCTTTCCGCGCTTCTTGTTTATTGCAGTAATATATAAATACATGATTTAAATTATTATTTTTCATCCAAACAAAACAAATATCATTTTAGAACATCAATCACTAGAATCTGGCAGCCATAGAATTATCAAACCATAGAATTTTCCAATTTTCAAGTTCTAGGGTAAAAATCTTGAATTTCCTTATTTTTTGAAAATTTTCAGTTATTACAGTAATATGTAAGAATATAATTTAATCCAATATTTTTTATCAAAACACATAAAAAATCAACTTAGAATCCAAATATGCAGTAGCCACCCACCTTAATAAATTTATGTTTGAAAATTTCAATTTTTGAGTTATAGGATTCACCTTTAGTGAAATCACATAGGAAGGTTGATGTTTTCGGTAGAGAAATTAATTTCTCTTCCAAAAACTCACCCAAACTAAAATTAAATATATAGAAATTAGTAAATAATTAGTTCAAAATAATTTTCTTATAATTTATTTCATATAAATCATATGGGAAATTGAAAAGAAAGAAAAACTTACGAACACGGGGGAGAAATCGCAAAGTTGAAAGGTGTTTGCTTAATTTCGATAGAGAGAATTGTTTTAAGAGAATTTTTCTATCAAAATATAGAAAAATAGAGTGGTGGCTACTGGAAATATGATGCTGGCCAAAAATTGATATTTTAAATGTACGGTTTTGGGCAATTTCCACTAACACCCTTATGAGCTAGGTTAGGAGGATTTTTGGGTAGTGAGCTTTTAGGTATTTGGGCTTTTTATTTAACTTAGGAAATGATTATGGGTAATTAAAAATAAAATATTTTTCTTATTATTTTCACTAAAATTTTCCCCAAAATGTTTATTTAAAAATATTTTAAAAATACTCATAAAATTATTTTATGCTTAAAAATCACCTTTTTGTCTAAAATTCATTTTATAAAAAAAATAAATTATTTCATGCTAATGCACTTCATATAAATCATTTATTTCACACTACTAATTCATATAAGGCGTATTAAAATTTATTTAACTTGCCACATACTCATAAATCATTCACCCATGAATTTTCATAAAGTCACGCATTTTGTCACAATAACCCTAAATTCAAACAATTTATCACTAAAAACTCCTAGGGTAGGTGTGAGTTATTATATGATAACTGAACCACGGATACTTCCTCCAGCTTTCTCCTTTTGGTCAGCAATTCTTTCAAAAATTTTGCATACTTTGGCATCTATAAAAGAGCATTTACCAAAGGAATATTGATACGTAATTGCTTCAACAGTTCTAAAAACTTACCACAATGAGCATCCATCTGATTTTGTTTCAACCTCACCAAATAAGGAATGTGAGGCTTATAATATGGAACTATAGCGGTAGGCTTGATTGCTTCCTCTTCTTTCCCTTCACCTCGTCACCTTTAACCGGCACCATCACTTTTTGCTTCTCAATATCTTCTATAACAATCCATATCTACCCTAGGAGTTTTCGTGACAAATTACTTGAATTTAGAGTTATTATGACAAAATATTTGATTTTATGAAAATTCATATGTGATGTGATTTATGAGTATGTGGCATGTTAAATTAATTTTAATGTGCCTAATATGAATTATTATTATGAAATAAATGATTTATATGAAGTGCATTAGCAAAAAATAATTTATTTTTCCTAAAATAAATTTTCATGTAAAAAGGCAATTTTTAAGCATAAAATAATTTTATGAGTATTTTTAAATAAATGTTTTTGGGAAAATTTTAATGAAAATAATAAGAAAAATATTGTATTTTTAATTATCCATAATCAGCCCCTAAATTAAATAAAAAGCCCAAATACCTAAAAGCCCACTACACTAAAACACTCCTAACCTAGCTCATTAAGGGTAAACTTGGAAATTTCACCCAAAACCCTAAAATAAAAGCAAAATTTCAGCCAGAGAACCACCATTCTGTTATTCTTTAGTATTTTTATAGAAAAATTCTCTCAAAAATAATCTCTCTACTGAAATTCACAAAATACCTTTTAATTTTGCGATTTCTCGTCATAATTCGTAATTTCTTAACAATTTCCTATATGATTTCATAGAAATAAATTATGAGAAAATTATTTTGAATTGGTTATTTATTGATTTTTACAAATTTAATTTGTTTGGGAGAGTTTTTGAGAGAGAAATTTAATTTTCTACTGAAAACACAAATCTTTTCGCACGATTTCTCCAAAGGTGAATCCTGTAACTTAAAATTGAAATTTTCATGCATAAACATCACTAAGGGGGATTGATTTCTGCATCATTGATTTCTAAACTGATTTTTGATGTGTTTTGATAAAAATATTAGATTAAATTATATTTCTGCATATTTCTGTAATGACCGAAAAGTTTCATAAAACAAAAGAATTCAATGTTTTTATGCTAGAACTTAAAAGTTAGAAAATTCTATTATAATTTTAACATGTGGCTACCAATTTGTATATGATTGGATTCTAAACTGATTTTTGTTATGTTTGAATGAAAAAGAATGATTTAAATCATGTGTTTGTATATTACTATAATGAACGAAAAGCGCAAAAACTCATGATTTGCACCCTAAGCCTTAAACTTTGGAATTTACATGCATAATTAACACCTATGGCTACCGAATCATACATGTTGATGTTCTAAACTGATATGTACTATGATTGAATGAAAAATAATGGTTTGAACCACCTATTTATATGTTACTGTAATGACCAAAAAATATCGAAAATAAGAAAACTCATGATTTTGCACCCTCGAACCCAAAAATTGAATTTTCATGTATGAGAAATACCATAGTCTATTGATTCATGTGGATTAATGTTCTAAAATGATTTTTGTTGTATTTACATGAAAAATCTTGATTCAAACCATGTTTTTACATATTACTGTAATAGACAGAAAGTGTGAAAAGTAAGAAAAATTCAATTTTCCTTTTGATGATGCATTCGGCCTACCATGGGATTTTTATCCCAATGTCTATAATTTTTATGCAATTTATTTTGATGATTATTAACATATATGTATGTATGATAAATGATAAAATTGCATGTTAGTTAAAGGAATGACCCTAGACAAGCTTAAAGGCACTTTGGTATACTTAAGGTATACTTAAGGTATCTTAATCTTATGTTGTGATTAGAATGTGAATGTGATTGGAAAATATGAAACTAGATGTTATGATGACTTGATAATGAATAAATGCTCTTGAGTTGATGAAGTGATTGATTGAATGAATGGATCAGAAGAGTTAAGCACGACACTCGAAAGATTATTTGTTAAGTTGACATGCATAGATGTGTTAAGTATACTAAGATGATTGTTAAAATGAATTAATATCAAGATAATGATATTATAATGACCTTAAAAAGGTATTGACATGATTATGATGTGTTTTCATATGATCCTATAAAGGCTAAGTGTACAAGACTTTTAAGTCAAAATATTATGTGCAAGTGATGAGGTGCACTTATATGTGCAACTCTAAATATATGTGAATGTTAGATGTGCATGGGGTAGTTATGGGATAGGATAGCATCATGATTAAAGAAATACTAAGTATCGAATTAAACATTATGATAGAGCTTGAGGAGTCTTAGAAGTCTAAGGGCTATGTAAATTAGGAGCAAAGGAAGCACAAGGTGAGTAAACTCTATATTCTTGCTTCCAGTGTGAGTAAATATTGTATTCATGCTACAAGTATGAGTAAACATTATGTTTCAAGTTACAAGTGCAAGCTATCATGTTTTGTGAACCTTTGATATCTTCTAACCCAAGTTCTTTTCTATTTTAATGATTTCTTTGTACGCTTGGGTTACTAAAGACCAATTGGTCTAAGACCATTTTTTTTATTATCCAGTGATAATACCTTTATGATTATTGCCCTAACTTATATTCTTTCTAGTACTACACTATTATTTATCTTTGTTTGGTAAGTTAAACACCTATAATGCTACTGTTACCTTTATATATTGTAAATTATATTATGAGTTATGTGTGAACATGGCAATAGCCTTCACTTTACATGTTATGAATTATGAGTGGACAAGGCAATAGCCTTCACTCTATATTATGTTATAAATGGACAAGACAACAGCCTTTACTCTATTTTATGTTATGAGTGGACAAGGCAGCAACCTCAATTCTATATGTTATGTGCTATAAGTGTGATTTATGCGAACCTTTCTAAATTGCAAACTATGAATCATGAACTATAAGTTATGAGCTGTGAGCCCTTTCTAAGAGATATGTGTTATTATATAATCCCTATTGTTTACTGTAACAACCCACACCCACCCTAGAAATTTTCGTGAAAAATTGCTTGATTATAATTATTAAGTGTGTGCTTGTGTGAAAATTTGCGATCTAAGTGATTGATGAGTATGTGGTATATTAAATTAATTTATGCATAAAATGAGTTACTATTGTGAAATAAATGATTTACATGAAGTGCATTTGCATAAAAGAATTTATTTTAATAAAACGAATTTTCATGCATAAGATAATTTTTAAGCATAAAATAATTTTATAAGTATTTTTAAAATATTTTAAAATAAATATTTTTGGCATAAATGTTACAGAATTAATAAGAAAAATGTTCTTTTTATTTTGATTTTTATTCAGCCTAAAAATTTAAATAAAAGCCGAAATACCCAAAAGCCTACTACACCAAAATCCTCCTAATCTAGTTCATTAAGGGTATTAGTGGAAATTTCACCCAAACCCTAATATATAATCTAAATTTCAGCCAAACCAAGGCTCCAATAGCCATTCTCTTATTCTTTCTGTATCTTGGTAGAAAATTCTCTCAAAATATTTCTTTCTACCAAAATTAAGAAAACACCTTTTCGTTTCGCGATTTCTTGACCGTAGTCATAAGTTTTTCTTCTCTTTCAATTTCTAAACTGATTTCTATGAAATAAATTATGGAAAAATTATTTTGAACTGGTTGATTACTGATTTTTACAGTTTTAATTCTGTTTGGGTGAGTTTTTGGGAGAGAAAATTTATTTTCTATCGAAAACATGATTCTTTCCGCGAGATTCCTTCAAAGGTGAATTCCATAACTTAAAATCACAATTTTTATGCACAAACATCATAAGGGGGGAGAGATTTGTGCACGGTTGTGTTCTAAACTGATTTTTAATTTGTTTTGATGGAAAATATTGGATTAAATAATATTTCTGCATATTTCTGTGATGACCGAAAAGTTTTAAAAAACAAAGGAGTTCAAGGTTTTTGTGTTTGAACTTGGAAGTTGGAAAATATTACTCTTGAATGAACATATGGCTGCTGATTTGTATGAGGAAGTGCTCTAACATGATATTTGTTTTTTTTAGATGAAAAATAATGATTTGAATCATGTGTCTGTTTATCGCTGAAATGAACGAAATCCGCGAAAAGCGCGAAAACTCATGATTTTTCACCTAAGCCTTTAAACTTAGAATTTTTTTGTATAAATCCCATCTATGGCTGCTGAATCATGTATGGATGTGTTCTAAACTGATATTTTCTATGATTGAATGAAAAATAATATTTTAAACAACCTGTTTACATATTTCTGAAATGATCGAAAAATACCAAAAACAAGAAAACTCATGGTTTTGTGCTAGCCCTAGTTGTAGCAGTGACCATTCTATTTTCTATCATATTTCCTCTAAAAAAATTATCTCAAAAAAGATATTCTCTCAACTGAAATTCACAAGGTGCTTTCAAACCTTGTGATTTTGCGACCGTTTTCGTAAGTTTTTCTCTTCTTTCAATTTACTATTTGATTTTTATGAAACTAATCATGAGAAAATTATTTTGGGCTATGTATTTACTATTTTTCTTTGATTAAATTTTGCCTAGGTAAATTTTTGAAAGAGAAATTGATTTTTCTACCGAAAACACAACCCTCTTTACACGAATCCCCCAAAGGTAAACCCTAAAGTTCAAAATTTGAAATTTCAAGCATAAACACAAGGGGGGGTTGCTGATTTATATAGTATTGTGTTTTAAATTGATTTTTATTGTGTTTAGATGAAAAATACTGATTTAAATCACATTTCTATATATTACTGTAATGATTGGAAAAAATGAAAAGTAAGGAAATTTATGGTTTTCATCCTAAAACTTAAAAGTTGGAGTTTTCATGTGCATAAACCCTATGAGACAGTTGATTTTTATATATATGGGTTCCAAACTAACTTTTCTTATGTTTGGATGAAATAATAGTTTAAATCATGTGTTTACATATTACTGTAATGATCAAAAAAGTACAAAAAGCAAGAAAATTCATGGTTTTCACTCTAAGACCTAAGGTTGGAAATTTTCATACATATGTTTACATATGGGTGCCAATTCCTATGTTTGAATGTTCTAAAATTATTTTTGATATCTTTAGATAAAAAAATCTTGGTTTAAACAATGTTTTTGCATATTATTATAATAAACAGTGAAAAGTAAGAAAATTCATGTTTTTCTTTGATAGGTATATTCGGCCAACATAGAGATTTTAATCCCAATATCTATAATTTTTGTATGGTATATTTTAATGATTATTGGTATGTATTCATGAATGATAAATGATTAAATTGTGTGTTGTTGAAGGAATAATTCTATACAAGTTTAGAGACAATTAGGTATACCTAGGGTTTACTAACCCTATTACTATGTTATGATTAATATGTCTATATGATTAAGTGACAAGTGAAATATGTCTTATGATGTTTTAATAGTGGATTAATGATCCTAAATTGACAATGAGATGGATGGTATGATTTGTTCAAAAGAGATAAGCAAAGGTTACTTGTTAAGTTGATATATATGTAAAGTGTTAAGTGTGCTAAGTTAAATGTTAAATGGAATTGATATTAAGATCATGATATATTATGTTTGACTTTGGAAAGTCATAGTATGAGTTATCATATGATTTCATGTGAGCTTATGAAGTTTAAGTGTGTGAGACTTTAAAAGTTAACATGTTATGTGCCAGTGGCGAGTGCACTTCCAAGTGTAACTCCAAGTGTGTGTGAATGTTATATGTGCATGGAATAGTTATGGGATAGGATAGCATGATGTTAAGTAAATGCTAAGTATTGAATTGTAATGTATGATAAAGCTTGATGATTATTAAAATTTCAAGGGCTACAAGTACTAGGAGCAAAGAAACCACAAGGTGAATAAACATTATATTCATGTTACAAGTATAAACTACCATGTTATGTGAACCTTAGAGATCCTTGAAACCTAGTTCTTTTCTATTCTCTATTATGACTATATGATTTCTTTGTTAAGCTTGAGTTGTTAAAGGACAATTGGTCTAAAACCATTTTGAATATCTGATGATAATAAAGAACCTTTTAGATTATTACCCTAACTTATATTCTTTCTGAAACTACATTGTTATTTATCTTTTATTTGATGAGCTAAACATCTATTGTTATTGTGCCATATGTGATTGCATTTCTTCAATGCTATTTTTATAAATGATTATCATTAGCTTTAGCTATGGTACCTATAACCTTTTTTATATAGAAATCCTCATGCCGATGCGAGTAATCATCGGTACTT